>JAAGNO010012399.1:10831-52339 GCA_033439905.1 Ceryle rudis | reverse complement strand
GCACTGGGTGTTACCGGGAGGGGTTACTGGTCGGCACTGGGGGGTACGGGTGGGCGCTGGGTGGGGCAGGGGGGGGATCCTGGGCGGCGCTGGGGGTGGCCGGCGGTGGCGGCGAGTTAGTGTGGCCGGTAGCTCAGAGCGCCTGAGGGGTGGGCTGTGCTTCGGGCCGCGGTGCCGCTGCTGGAGGAGTACGGAAAGCCGAGCTGCGGAGATCTACCCGCCCCCCTGACAAGGGCCGTTGCGAGTAGTTTGTTTGGGCTTGCAGAGGGGTTTGCGGTTTTCTTCTTGGCAAAAATACCAAGAATAAGAATACATACAGATATATACAAACGCGGCTCTTCAAGGTGTGCTTTCAGTAGATCCCAAAAGCAGTGTGTGGTCTTACAAGGAGTGTTAATGGGAAGAGGGCTGGCACCCTGCACCTGGGGGCACTAGTTTAGGATTTTCAGGCTGGTTTGACCCCTTCTGTCTTGGACTGGGGGTGCTGGCTGATGAAGTGCTTAACGTGAGCCGGCAACGTGTGCTGGCAGCCCAGAAAGTCAACTGTATCCTGGGCTGCATTAAAAGAAAGTGTGGCTGACAGATCGAGAGGTGATTCTGCCCCTCTGCTCTGATGAGACTTCAGCTGGAGTACAGCATCTAGCTTTGGAGCCCCCAACACAGTAGGGATATAGACCTGTTGGAGAGGGTTCAGAGGAGGGCCACAAAGATAATCAGAGGACTGCAGCACCTTTCCTATGAGAACAGGCTGAGGGAATTTGGTCTGTCCAGCCTGGAGAAGGCTCCAGGGAGACCTTGTAACAGCCTTCCAGTGCCTGAATGAAAGTACCTACAGGGAAGCTGGAGAGGGACTTTTTATAGGGGCATGTGGTGATAGGACAAGGGACAATGGTTTTCAGCTAGAGCAGGTTAGATTTAGATTAGACATTAGGAAAAATTTCTTTACTAGGCGGGGGGTGAGACACTGGAACAGGGTGCCCAGAGAAGTTCTGGATGCGCCATCCTTCGAAGTGCTCGAGGCCAGGCTGGATGAGGCTCTGAACAACTTGGTCTAGTGGGAGATTTCCCTGACGATGGAAGGGGGCTTGGAACTGGCTGATCTTTAATGTTCCCTCCAACTCAAGCCATTTATGATTCTATGCTGCCAGAGTTGGTTATTGTAGCTGCTACCCAAATTCCCACCCTTTGCTTGCCAGCCCCATCCTGTCCATTGCCATTCATGGGGAGCTGGGTTGAGACCCCACTCACCTGGCAGTGAAATCTACACTTTACCTGCAGCAGCTGGTGGCCTGGTGAGCATAAGGGCTGTGCCTGGAGGAGGAAGATGCAGCAAGTGGTTACACCTGCGCTTCAGGTGACCAGCAGCTACTCAGCTCTGGCCTTCTGTATTTTTTTGGACTCTTTAGGAGCAATGCAAGGTTGGAAAGGATTCCTCTGCAGATGAACATGTGTATAAAGGCTTAAAAACCTAAATCAGTTTTGTTATTATTATTATCTGACATGTTTATGACCCTAACTTAAATACTTAGTTTTGTGCAAATGGATGCCTGGAGCTGCCCATCCTAGGCTCACCCTGGGAAGACAGAGTGGCAACAGTGGGTCTGATGGTGGTTGCAGTCGGGTAACAGAGTGGGAGGCTTGGAGAAGTTAATATTGCACTTTTCTTTGTGTGATTTTTTTTGTTTTGTTTTGTAAATTTGCTGGTCCTGTTTGTTAGGACAAACTTCTGTTTTATTATACTCTAAAGCAAGAAACATCAAAAGTTACTGGTAGGAATATCAGGTTTGTAGGTTTCACTTCTAGCAGACTATGTAAGCTTCACTCTGTGGCTATAGTAGCTGTTAATTCTTTTCAACACACTGCCTTGGGCATATCTCTGTTTCTTAAAATCATAAGGAACTTTTCGTAACAATAGAATGGGGCTGTGGAGTGTGCATGTAGGTATTTGGGGAGAAGACTTCCATTTCTTCCTCAAACTACATTTATCTGTGACCTTTTCATCTGCAGATTCCCTGTTTTTTTTCCATGTTCTTCTGTTGATTTTTGTATGGTATGATGAGCAAAGATCAATTTAATCTTACTGGTCCATCTGAAGTGAAAGTCAGTTCTGTGCTCTTTACTACAGTGATGTTCAGATCTGACTATGGATTGGAAGAAGGTATCAACCTTCTTTTATATTCATCTTTAAAGGAGCACTGTCAAAAGTGTTTCTTTACAGTGCTTTTTAAAACACTTTTCATACTGCTTATAATAACGCCTTACGTTAAATCACTTCTGTGGTGTGTTTATATATTGAATTTGCTTTCATTCAGTGCATACACAAATTGATTTGCTATGGTAAGGATGTTTGAGTGCATGCTTGCTGATTTAATTAAGAAAAAAGCCCTTTTACCAGGTATCCTATGAAGCTAGCATAAAGAACCAGGGGTTTGCATAATTACCTATGTGTTCTTTATCAATAAAATGTTTTATATATGTACTGAATTTGAAGTTTGGAAGTATCTTTTACTTGTTTCTGACAAGCTAAGTTTAAATTTGTTTTCCCTAAAAAAAAAAAACCCAAACAAAACTGAAGTTACACTCGTAGTGTTTATTTATAAATAACAGGAATAAATTCTCTAAGGCTCTGTTTTCAGCTCTGCCAGTCTATGCAACTGATGGCATTATAGAGTCTGTAGTTTTTTTAGCAGGGAAGTTTAGAGCAATATGCATAAATTAAGTTGTTCCCTATATGTACATTTGCTCCTTGTAGAAAGTGGAATTAAAACTTTCCTGGAATCTGCAAGCTTCATATCAGGCCTGTTATCTTTCTCTTGCTCTTTTTCTCACAGAACCCTTGCCTCCCTGCTGATGTACTTCAGCTTCCAGAACTGAAAAGTAAAAGCTAAAGTGAACCCAGGGCAGTGGCCTTTTATTTTTAATTTTTTTTTTCCCTGAACAGAATCATTTATTAATTTTTTTTTTCTTCTCTTCCTGCTCCTCTCTCTGTAAAAGATGCCTGTACTCCAAATCTTTTTTCCATGGTTTTGTTAGTCTGGAGTTTGTAAATTGTTTACAGCTGAATAAAACAATTTGGTAAATAAACAATTTAAAATAAATTATGCACAGTCCCACTGATGATATTTAGAGATGGTGTAGTTATAGATGATGCTGTAGCAGATAATGTAGAAATTTTCTTGTGTGTACAAAATACCATGATCCCGGCAGTGCCCTAGACTTTAGGAGAGGTTGGTAGACCATCAGCTGTTACTGAATTTGGCTTTTAGTGCACCTAGACCATGCACAAAGAAATACAGGGAATTTCAGGTAACTGACATTCTCCATATGGGGTTGGGGTTTTTTTGGTTGTTTGTGTTTTGGGTTTTTTTTTTAAGAGTGATAAAACTTCTTTAGTTTTCATAGGGAGTCCTAAATATGGTCCTAATATTGTCATTAAATACTGAGGGCCCTGCAGTTGAGGTCTGTGGTAATATTTTGCTAGAGGCTTTCTAAAACAGGAGACAGCTTGGTGATTTTTTTTTTTTTAATGTCTTGTGTGTTAATGAAGAATGAATTGCATTAGAATTCTATATTGCTAGGTCAAGTTAGAGAAGAAAGGAAATTCAAGTTTGAGAGAGGGGAACACTGCAAGTTAAAAGTGTGAGCTTCCATTGTTTGGGGTTGTTTTTTTGTCATTGTTCTTGGTGCTTTTTCCTTTTAAGGAACCTAATTTTGGGGAGAGAACTTTTCATTACAGAACCTAAAATACTATGTGTTTAGGTAATTGTATGTATGACCTGTGTACAAGCTCAACACATGTAGACCTGTGAAGATCTTGTGCAAAAGACACCACAGGACAATCTTGAAGAGAGTGAAACAAGGCTTCAGTATTTTTTTATTTTTAATTTTTTTTTAATAAAAATATGCAGAGACACTTAGCTGAAAGTTACCAAGGGAGGAGATAGAGGCCAGCAGCCCCGAGCAAAGAACAGTGGTGTTTGGTGATGCCTTCCTCACCATAGTTCTTTCTCACTGATAGCACTAAAACCAAGACTGAAAATTAGATCTTGGATCAACTTGACAACTAAAGAAAATGACTGTTTTGTTTCCAGGTGCTGTTATATGAAGGTTTTAATTCTTCTAGTCTTTTATTAGTTCTCCAGTTTTGCTATTTTTTTGTGATTTCCTTAATGTGGTATTGTTCTCAGGTGCTACAGAAAAATAGTGTGGACAGCATACAGCCACTTTTAATACTTTGAAGAAAATCCCTGTGCCTTTCATATGCTGAGACCTGCCAATGAAAACAGATCCAAAAGCAATAAGCCTGATGCATCAGACCTGCTGTTAGAAACTAACAGCATAGCAAATACAATTGCTCTGTTCACATATGTAGTATTTTCAAGTATCTTGCAAAATACTAGGTCGTGGCACCAAATTATAAGGCTGTTGGATGTGAGTGCGTTTCCCATTAAAGCACAGTCAACAAAGGTTGTGTGCAGCACAAAACCCCACTGACCCCTTATTTTGTTGTACACATCCCATATGCAAAGCTTTCATTTCAAGTTTCATAATTGTGGAGAGCTACTTCTCAATTGATTTTGGACTGAGCTCTGGCTGGCAAAAAACAAAACCAAAACAACTACTTGCGGTGGTCTTCTCGGTAGAGCTGTTATAGCTCTATCTGTAGTGGTGAGTTTATTTTCTCAGGTTTTTTGTTTATTTGTTTTTTTATGACTGGGGACTGCTTATGCTCCTTCATTTTAAAAATGCAATGGCAATTATTTATGTATTCTGCCTAATGTTAGGAGAAAAACCAGGACATCTCTCCTTCCACATCACTGACCTAAAGAATAAGCCCTTTTGTCTGGCAGAGATCTGATAGTTGCCTTCTGTGCAACAATACAGCTCAAATGGGTTAGGTGCTGGGTTTTCTCATATGGAGGAGTTGATGCCTCACTCCCTGAAGACACAGTTCTGTGCAGAAGACTATACAGGACAAAGAGCCCATGTTTTCCCTTTTCTGAAAAGTGTTTTGATTATTTAGCAATTGCACAAAATGCATATGGCCACATTATGCTCCTGCTACTGCTTGCAGTTCTTCACTTTCTCAGCACTGAGTTTGGTGCTGTTTGGTGTATTTTGGGGAACATGCAAAGGTTGGCTAATGCATCAGTCCCCTTAACAGGGCCATGGGAGAGCAAAACGAAGTTGTAGCATCTTGAAGTCCGGGGCCTGACATAGAGAGCAAGTTTGGCAGCAGTTCTGCAAGTGTGCAGCAGTAGACTCTAAACTAGGAAATAGTCTACCTGGCAAGCACATATCACACATTATTTAACCTACAGGGACTGTGAATGGCACAGAAAGTTTCACACTGGTGGAAGGAGAATAGGGAAGAACCCAGTCTGCCTCTCTAATTCTGGCATGGCTTCACTGAAGCAGGAGTTAAAAACACAACTTTGTACTTATGAACATGTGTTCTTATGAACACAGTGCATTTTCTTTACGGTTATTGAGATACAATGTATATATTGAAATATAATAAATTCATAACCCATTCTCTTGACTGCTACCATCAATACTACTGCTATTTTTCCCTGGCTTGACATACTCAGACTAGTTATTCATAGCTATTAGCTAATAGCATAGCTATTACTGTTTCCAGACTTGCCTCTTTGGTTAAATAAGCCTGTGTTTGTTCTTTTATTGAAAGTTTTATTCCTAATGTTTAATTTGTTTTTCATTTCAAAGGTTCTGAAGAAAAAGCACTTGAAAGATGTTCATCTACAACAAGTGTCTGTAAGAAGGTTTGCATCGTTCAATCTCTTTTCAGTAGAAGACCAGAATACAGAAGAGGAAACTGGGACCTGGGTTCGATATAAAAGCATCTTTTATCCTGAGTATAGCGTGTTCTTAAGGTAACCATCATTTAAGTTTTAAGTACTTCCTAAGATCTTGTACAGGCCTCGCATATAAAACTCATTAGTCATTCTTCTAGTGTTTTATGTAAGTAGGACATGGTTTACATATAAACTGTTAGATGTTATTTTCAGTTGTTTGTTACAGTAAGCAGCTTGTCTCTTTTTTCTTTATTGTCTTTTTTTTTTTTTTTTTTGGTACACTTCACTGAAGTGGCAAAGCTTGAATGAAAATAGTGGCGACTGTACCTCTACTAGAATGCAAATATGATCATTTATTTTATATTTCTATTAGCTTTCTGTTTTGACATTCTTCAGATATAAGTAGGATGTAAAAAACCTGAATATGTTTACTTGTAATCAGAATAAAAATTTAATGACCTGAAGTTATTCATAAAGTTTTAAAAGCTTTTCAGTAGTGATTTATATTTTCTTCATAATAGTTCTTTTAAAACTCAGTGATAATTTGGAAGGCAATTTGCAAAACAAAAGAATAAAAACATTCATTTTCCTACAGAAATGGCTTATACCTATTGAATAAATATGTTTTATAGTAGAGAAGGTAAAACAAATGAAGATATTTGTATTTAAAAAAAAACCAAAAAAACCCAAAAAACCACAAAACCCACACAAAAACAACCCCCCCCCCCAAAAAACCTTGAATGCCCTGCCAAAACCCTCTGAAAGAATGTTAATGAATTCTCAGTAGCTTTAGCAAAATGGAAAAGTTTATAGCTCCCATTCATTACTATGTGGGCTGGTTGGTTTTGGGGTTTTTTTTGTTTGTTTGTTTGTTTGTTTTGTTGTTGTTGTTCTTGGGGTTTTTTGGTTTGGTTTTGGTTTTTTTTGTTTCATTTTTTCCTGTTTAGATCTCTTTTCCCTTGTTCATTTTTGTACATATCGATAACTTGCTTTTGTAGCAGTAACTTAAGCATCCCTGAACCAGTACTTGTTTTGCAGCCCCTAATTAGCCCCACTAAGGGTGTGGAATTTTGCATTCTATGCACCGTAATGGATATTCTGGAGAGCCTGAGTCATCGAAAATTTAAAGTGCATTTTTATTTACCTGGGACCTTTAATTTAAAGTCAGTCTTAGAAACAAAGATAAAACACAAACAAGTGACGATCATTAACAAAGTGACCTTTCTGCAGTGTTATAAAAGAAAATAACAAGGGAAAACCAAACCAAAGCAAAAATCCTCCAACCCCACAACACTACATGCAGCTTCCCTTAAAATTTACAGCTGGGTGAAAAGTCAAATACAAAATAGTTTAGAGCTTTATAAAGCCTTATTTTTCCATTTTTCCAAGGTTAAACTTACTGAAACTAAAAGACTTGAAAAGAAAACTTTGCTATTTGAAAAGAGTGCCTATTTGTGATAGAAGTAGGTACAGTGTTTTTAATGGGCATGGACTTTTCCAGTGAACTGCTGGGGAATGCTACCTAATCTCTTTGCGCAGTATCTCTAGTCCCCAGTTTTAGGTCTTCAGAGGCACACTGGTAATAGGAAATGTAAGGTGTTTAGGTTGAATTTGGGCTGAACAAGTCTGTCGTCCTTTACACGGCAGTTCTGAACTTCTTCATTGAGTCTCCTTCATTCACTACCAATGTTTTGCAACACTTGGTGTCACATACTTGATTTACTAGTTATGAGAGATTTAAGGCATGAGGTGAGCTGAGGTTCCCCTGTGCTGGCAGTACAAAAGCCAAGGGAATGCCAGGCTGATCTTGCTCTGACATTTGACATTTGTGCCCTTCTGTTTCTATCACTTCCAACGTCATCATTTTATTTAATATTATTTTTATTTGGCTAATAGTAGTTTCATTAATAATAGAACACAGCTCAAACTGAAGCTTGTGAGCAGGTTTGTTTATGCATGATTTTATTATTGCTGGTCATTATATACTATTCCAAGTATGGAGATCTTGGACCTTTTCTGTACCTTTGAGCTTAGGCAATAGAAAAGTATGGCTTTTGTACTGGAGCCAGTTTCAAACGCTGTGTATTGAGGAGGATATAGAGATTGTCTCCTGGTGGGGATTTTTATTTTCATTACTTACCCATATTTTGTTCCTTTCGAGAAGATACTCTGTGGTCTGTAAAAATGGTCATCACTGATCATTTTAGGAACAATGATCAGGACTTATTCTTACACTTATATATTAAAATGTTTTCTCTATATACTGAAGCAGTGGCAATATATAGTACATACTTATTATTTCTGAAAGTGAAGGAAGGAGAAAATAACTCAATGTGTATTTTGCCAGGGTCAAAGTATAAATACCCGAAACAAAATCCCCTTTACCATAAATCAATATTTAATTAAAGTTTCTTTGTTTTTGAAGAAGCAGTACTTTAAGAGGGTAAACCTAACAGTTTAACATACCTAACAGAGCAACAGTTCTTGTGGAAACTTACATATCTAGAAGATAAGAAATGTTAGAGTAAGCGGTCCTGGACCTTTGAGAACTGATCATGTTTTGGAAGCTTAAAGATCCCCTCTATGTCTGACAGTATTCCCTTCATTTTCCTATTCTCATTCACAAAATATTAATTATAATAATTTACATCAATAAAGGCAATTTTAACAAGATAACAAAAACATATTATTAGCATATTATTAACCCTAACAAGAACATTAGTCAGGTAAACCCAGAACAGTGTGTTTGAGTAGGAGAGCCTTTTTATATATGTATTTGTGTCTAGGAAAAAATAATGTTGTTATGGCTCCTCTAAAATCTTGACAACGTGCTTTTGAATTTTCATCTACATATGTTTTCCTTATGGATTAACATCTTTTGAGGAAAGCTTATTGCATATGTTGGATGTTAAAAGGGTTGTCAGCTAATATCCTGACAAGGCTAAATACTTAAAGTTCATAAGGTTGTTAGTGGCTTTTGGCAAAGAGTCTAAAGGTCAAGCTATATCACTTCAACGGCTATCAAAACTGATCAAATTGTATATTCAGATATGCTATGACCTAGCTGGAATTACAGCTCTAGAGGAACTTGGGACTAGTTTGTTAGGCAGATAGAAACTTCAGTAGGAACTACCAGGCATGTGCATGCTTTTCTGGACATCTCAATGCAGCTTGCTTTAGTAAGCTTCTATTTTTCTTACCAAATTCAGATGGGATTCACATTTGAGTAAGAAGAGCTTATGCCATGTTTTTCTGTCATTAGTTTATTTTTGAATAATTCTTAATAATTATTTTCCAAAGCAGGAAGACAGGAGCATCAATATAAGGCAATTTTTGCTTTAAAACTCTAAGCTGGATTTATGTGCCATTTTGACTAGATCCTTGAGGTGATGACATTGTCTCATTTTAAAAATCCCCGTAACTCTACTGATTAAACGGTGATCTCTAGTCTGCTTAATGAAAAGTAGATTCACAGTACAGGGTGGAAGGTGGTCTCTTGAAGTTTGTACAGGTACTAAGGTGCTTCACAGTAGCTCTGGGGTACGAAGAGGAGTGTCTGAGGAGTGTGACCTGTTTGCAGTGAAAAGTGCGGTGGGATGAGATTTCTTGTGTTGTAATTGAGAATCTCATTTGATTAGAATCATTTGGATTTGTACTGTATTTGGAGCTCCTGTGCATTACATCCTTGTCTTGATGATATGACTTGGGTGGGTACATAAATGAAATTGCTCTCTGGTGTTGTTTGCAAATAATGTTAGTTAAAGAAGAAACCACTAAACTGAGAGGAAGTTGGTCTGGGAATTGGGCTGAATTTTTATGACAGTCTAATGTGCACAATATAGACATATTCAGTCTGAGCTGGAATCTTGCTGCAGTTTTCACATTCAGATTTGGATACAGTAAATTGAGTAATGTAGTCTGCAGGTGAAAAATACAAACCTTGCTTTAAGTGAAATTTCTTGCAAGCTTGAAATGGAAAAAAAAATCTTTCATTACGGTAACTATCTGGCCTTCTGGGTCTTTTCTCCATTAAAAATATGGTTTTATTTGTAAAACTTTCATGTTCATTTGTTAGATTTGTTCAAGTTCTTTTTAACTTTGGGGGTATGTCACTTTGCTGTTAAAATTACCCATGTGTGAAATACTTGTTTTCTTGGTGAGAGGAAGACATAGTGTAAGTAGAGACATTATAAAATGTTTCTTTAATATTGCATTCTAAATTCTTCTTAGTCAGGAATGTGCTTTTAAATTTAAATTTTGTGTGAATAGTTCTAGCAATGAAGTGATTATAGATCATAAAGAGGTGGTGTCTCACTGTGGAGATGGTGTCTGTCTAAGACAGGAAAATTATTCTTTTATTAGAGTTAAAAAAGGAGCAATCAATATCTTCAAATTTTCTATTTCAGGATATGGATTTACTTTAAAATTGTAGGCTCATTTTAAGCAATTAGAGAAGAAATAAGTTATTTCTGTGGTAAAACGTTTTCCATTGATCAGGCATTTGGTGTTTCAAACACTAAAATGTAGAACTGAAAAGAACAATGTTAGCAGCTTACAGGAAGGGTTAAATCTTTCTAAAGAGTGTTAAGTGTTCTTTCCAAGGTGTCATGCCTTTATTCAGAATATGAATGAATCTTTAGATAAAAAATATGAAAGAAATTATTAGATTATTCTAGACCTTTGGTTTAGGATTGAGAGGCATGTTATTTCTCTGTGGCAAATGGTGTGTTAGAAGATTCCTGTAAGATATTTCTGCAGATAACATTTTGAGTTTTAATGAATTTTTATTTTAAAGATAGATCTAAAATAAAATGAAGGGAAGAAGATTTCAATAAATATTGCCCACTCCTTAAGGACAATTTGCAGGGATATTATAAACTTGCTTCCATTTGTTGGGTGCTGAGAGACAATGTGTAGATTTAACAGCATAAAGGCTTGAACATAGAAGGGAGAAATTGAGGAAAGAGATAAAAAGGGATTTGGTAACATGCTACATTTATTGACTGAGGAAACGAAGACTGTTCCATTACATTGCCCAAGACATGAATTTGTAGTCCAAGAATCCATTTTTTGGGTTCCTACCATATTAAGCTGAGATGTAGAGTGAAAGAGGAGTGATCTGAGTGAAAGAGGAGTTAATCTGGTTTTGCTGTACTCTGGCCCAGAAGAAAACATTTGAAAGTCTGCAGATAACTCTGAGATTCTTACTGGGCTGCAGTGACAATTGATGATGCTGCTCAGCAAGCCTTTTGTGAAGTACCCTTAGCAGTAACATTTTGCCCTGATCCTATCTTTCTTTTTCCACAAATATTGTAGTTTTATTTTTTATCCATGTTAATAATGTATTGTGGAGTGTTATGTGTTGGATTGTGGTTTTTTTTTGTTTTGTTTTGTTTGTTTTTTCATTCTAGTATTATATGGAAATGTGGCCTATCCTAGTTGTCATCATTTTTTTAAGTTTACTCTATGTAATTAATTATTTTGCAACTGAATGAGGAAAAATAATATAAAAGAAGGAGTGTAGTTTTGCTTCATTATGTCAGATGAAAAACATATGTTAATAGGGAGCAACTGAAGGATTATTTTTATTCTACTGTCTACAACTATTTATAAATACATATAAAGGTCTGCCACTTGTGTGGCCTGAATTGGAGAGGAAGGAGCATTAATATGTTTTAGATCTCTCTCTTTCCCTGACTTTATTTATACATCCAAAGTCGATATATTCATGGTCCAGAGTAATGAATTTTGCTTTGTTTCATATTAGGAGAAACATGAGTTAAATTAGTTGATGATTCTGAGATTTCAATTACTCACTGCCTCAGCAACAGAAATTTTTGCATATTGTCCCTTGAAGATTTAGAATAAGAACACTGCAGATGAGATTAACCACTCTGGCCAGAAATTCACTTATAGTTGTTTGAAATACTTTGTTGCTCTTGACACTCAACTCTTCTTTGAACTTTGTTGAACTGTACAACATTCATGACATATTCCAAAACACTAAATAGTAATGTTCTTCTGTATTTTGAGATGCCTGTGGAAATTTATGGGAATTTTAGGATTGGGATTTAAGCACAACCTTCTGTGATTCCTTTCCTTGACTTCAAAAATTCCATGCATGTGACACAGACTCGTTATGGGCAGTTTGTAAGATGTGCCACAGAAAGCTGTGATTATGACAGGCATCTGTATAAACAAGGTGTGACATATTGGTTGTTTTCTCTGGACTAGAGAATGGAAGAGCAGCTAATGGGATGGGACAGTGAAGCAGCAGCTGTTACAGAAGTTCTTGGGAGGTATATGAACAACAGTGGATCCCAAAACAGAAGCTGTGGTTTTTAGGCACAGGACTGAGTAGCATGATATTTGTGGCAGAATTTGGGGTTAGAGAATACCTGCATTCACAGGTACATGTAACTTTTAGTCTGCAAGTCAGGTCTGTGATGGAAAAGAGTTGGGGAATAGCTGCTGCAGAGTTGGTTGGCAGGCTCTACAAGTACAGTCCTCCAAATGGAGAAACACGTAGCTATTGTTGTTTGGAAGTGTGTCTCCCCAAGCTTTCACTTTCAGAAGTAGATCAGCTGTTGGCACATTGCTTTCCTCAGTCCTAAAACTTTTCTGCAATAGAAGTTATACTCAATTCTTCACTGTTTGGGTTCCTAACTATTAAGTGGTTACAAGTGGAATTGGAAGTGTCTCATGTCTCTTCTTTAGCTTGGTGTAGATTCTTACCAGCAGGAAGAGGTATTTTCCTGTCATGCTAACTGACTTAAGAAAATTCACTGTTACTAATGTGGAGTATTCTTATAATAGTCCACAATGGTTGTATAAGACCTGAGGTGTGAATTTTCTTTCTTTTTTTTTGATTTTTTTTTGAGTAAATGAGAGCAGCTTTCATGTTCAGATTACTTTTGAGGTAATGGCTACTCCCCTTATCCTAGGAGATTGAGTTTACTCCCAGGTTTTGTTCAGTAAATGTTTCATAAACTGATCAGACTAAAGGAAGCAGCTGTTAAACCCTGTCCCGTTTCGCAATGAGTGTGGAGTGGGCATCTGGAAGACCGAGGAGAAGGGGAAGTCCCTTGTAGCAAAGCTGGATGCTTCTCATCATTAGATTATGGTTCACTTATGTGCTTGCAATGAATAATATTTGCAAAAGCAAGAAAGAGATTGCTGAGTTAGAGTTAGAGAAAGGGTCTTGGAATACTGCAGGCAGACGAAAAGGGTGAAATACCTCTGCTGGCCAAGAGAGCTAAGACTGAGGAGTATTGTATTTGTACTTGGACGCCACAAGGTTTTGGTCACAGGATAATAAATGTGAGAATATATTTTAAATCTCTGTGTGTTGATTTTAATTATGAAAAGAACGTTTTATAATCAGAGGAAGAATTGATCCATAATAAAAACTCAGTATGCCAAAAGTAATAATGTAGATTAAAAACATTAATTCAGTTAAATAAAACATCACCAAAATTTCAGGACAACCTTAAAAACAATAGGTGTGTGGCATGCATCTGTTGGGGAATCTTAGCTTAGTCTTCAGGCTGAGAAACTCACCTGGACATGTTCCTGTGTGACCTAATTTAGTTGATCCTGCTCTGGCAGGGGGGTTGGACTGGATGATCTCTCGAGGTCCCTTCCAGCCCTTAACATTCTGTGATTCTGAGGTACTCAGAGCTGTCCACTTCTCATCTCCAGTTATAAACCAGTATTTTGGAAAATGCCTGAAATTTGGTTTAGTGATAGATTTAAGGTTAGTGCTATGGTTCTATCGTTTCTTATTTTTGCCTTTGTCTACCTTTTGACCCTGAAGTATATAAATTGTGTTCTTCTCCAGATAAGGATGCTTCACTTCTGTTTTCCTTTTGTCATAGCATTCTGTTGAACTACAAGTACTCAATTGCTGAATTGTTTATCCTCACCTTTGTTTGCTTCACTTGGAGATTTGCATGATCTATCTCCTTTGTATGTGGATTATGTACATAAAGAAATTGAGGGGAGAAAAAAAACCCAAACCGAAACACATTATCCCAGACCTAATCTGCATTCCAACAATAATTAAAATATTTCTTTACAGTCTCAGCATCTTCCCCCCCCCAGCATCTTACATTCATTTAGAAGATGAGACACTGACAGCTGAGGGATTGTAACTGTGTCAGATGTATGCACAGTTATGGAGTTGGTAGGATGCTAAGGAGTCAGCAGGGGAAGTTTAAAGGGCAGCTCTGTGGTTGGCAGAATTACTGATGCTGTCTGCTTTCTTGTCACTTCTCTGGAGTTAAGACTGTTGCATTGGTTGTCCAATCTTATTGAAAGTAAACTTGCCAAAAAAAAAAAAAAAAAGTGCATTTTAAGTCCATGTCACCCTTCAGAATTCTTACGGGTTTCTACTGCAGCTAAGGAATGCATTTTTGGTTTGGTTTTGTGTAGCTGGGCGAAGAGCTCTACTGTCCTGTCAAATCTTTTATAACATCTTTCACGTACTTTGTTGCCCCTGTTTGTGAGCTTGTTTCAGTTTGTTAACATTACTTCCATTTGATTTTATTTTTTTTTAAGAACTCATCTAAGCTGCTGTTTGGTGCTTATTGAAATTTAATGTGTAAAAGTTTATTTAATGCTTATGCTTATAAAAAGCTATAAATAGTTTTTTTTTCCACTATAAATATAAAATTTCATATTTGCAAAAAGGTTGATTTTTATTTTCCATTCTTGCAACGCTCTTCCTTCAGGAAAGAAAAGCGAAGAGAATGAACAATAATTTTGTAGGTGCTAGAATTGTTGGATTTGTTCCATTTATTTTTTTGCTGTTTCAAATTAGCATGCTCCTAAACAACCTTGGAAGCTATATTTGAAACATTATTAAAGGACTGTATGTTTGTATTTTACTGCATTGCTGAAGGCTTTTTTTTAGATTTTGTGGGTTTTTAATGCATTTGTGAATCTGCTATGTGATCTGATTGTTGTAAAGAGTTAAGATTTTAATTTGTTCATTTTGGTCCTAGATTAGCTCAGGTGTTTGTTTGGGTTTTTTTGTTTTGTTTGTTGGTTTTTGTTGTTTTTTTGTTTTTTTTTTTTAAATTGTGGTGTGGTTCCAGCTAGCCTGACATCTATAACATAGAGGAAGCTTCCTAGGCAAATTTTTATTCATTTTTGGTGCGTGTACTTTCTGCTGCTGTCAGTGGTAGCTCACAGTGTTCTAAAATTTGTAGTTGGTATGTAAAATTCAGTTAATTAGTTTATTACCCTCTGTTTTGCAATGTTTATTTCACTTGGGTTATGCAAATGTAAAACCACAGAAAATGCAGTTCACTGAACACATTAATCAGTTTCATTGTTCACATTAATTAAATTAAGTGTTCTTGATTTTGTGTGAGAAAATAGGAATGTGTTTACAACTGCTGTTCAAAAATAGTCTTTTGTTTTTCCTCTTCAAAGAAATCGCTTTACCAAAATTCTTCTTTTCTTATATGTGACTTCTACAACTAAACAAATAATGATGCTCTTTGGAAATGTTTTAATTCTGCTAAAGTATTAGTTTCTGAGAAATATGTTCCTGGGTCATGTATTTAAGTGATGATGGTTTTGTTTGTTTGTTGTTTGTTTGTTAACACTAGTGATTGTCCCCTTGTTTTCCTCCTGGTGTCTACAGTAGTACCTGTTTGCTACTTGTCTGTGAAAGGGTGGTTGTCAGAAGTTGACACATGCAGTGAACTTCTTTTCTGAGGAGGGAAGAAATTTTTTTTTTCTTTGATTATATGTTGGTAAAGTCACCATTTCTATTTTCTTCCAGATTTCACAATGGACTCTTAAATGTTAAAGATGTTCTTTCAAGTTTTGACAACACAGGGAATGTCTGTAAGTTACTGTTTATTTAAATACACTACTATGTTGATAGAGGTCTAGATGTATCAAAATATTTGTGTATGAGCCCTCAATAACCATCTGGTCTAGCTGAGAAACACCATTGCTGCGGTCAGAGATACAGATCTACCTCCCATGGTGTTTTGTGTGTTATACTGTCTTGTGTAGCAGCATTGTTTGTGTGCATACACCCTTAAGTCATCCCAGTGCAGGTTATTTTTGGTTCTGTGCCTGCAGCAGGAACATTAGAGCAGCTGAAGTGCGTTGGTCAAAAAGTTAGTTTAACCCATTGATTTGTGTTGGCTGGTAACCAGCCGTGATTATCTGAGGAACAGTGCAAGAACATGGGAAGCAAACAGTGCTACTTCTGGCTTGGAGAGGGTAAATTCAAACCAGAGAAAAGCAAAAGAAAGCACGCGTTCCAGTTGTGTAATTCCTCCCTACAGAATGTTTTGGATCCTTTGGATCGTGTTTTGGAACGTGACATGAATTCAAAGAGCAAAGGGGAAAAAACTGTGCAAGAAAAGTTCAATGTGGCTATTAAATATAAAGACATCACTTATGGTTTATGAAGTGCTGGATGTTATGAAAATTAATGGGGCAATAGGATGAAATGTTTGTCATGATCTTTCACTCTTATCTAAGCATCAGTTACTGGCTGCATTAACCTGAAACAAGATGTACCGTAAGTGGACCTTCAATGTCTGACCTGGTATGGCTCTGCAAGTATACTACTTGTTAATAAAATTATCTATGCTGTTAAGGACTTAAAGTATAAAATTGTGGCAGATCATGGAAAAAAAAGCTAAGCAAAATATTTATTTTTTTTTTAATGTAATGAGTTATATAGTTCACATTTATAGATACACATACAATTCTTGTTTGAACATTCTGCCTTATTTTTCAGGTTGGTTGGTATGTGTTTAAACAAGCAAACTGATAGAATAAAGTTGGGAGGGGTCTCTGTAGGTTTGTGAGATATTCAAGAATGTGTACATCTCTCCCTCTCCTTATCAAAGCAATGATACAGAAACTCATCTGATATGCATGTTTCATCTCAAAACTCCGGTCTCAGTATTCCAAAGCTATGCTTCAATAAACATTGGCTTTTCATTATTTAATAAACTTTTGCCTTCAGAAGGAAATAAAAAGAAATCATAAACTATGTGCTTTCTTTTAGAATTTGCTAGCTTTCATTTGGTTCTGAATATTGAACATAATTATGTCATCCTGCCACAAAGTTCTTCAGGATGTGTTCTTTAGCTGTTGCTAAACAGAAATTTGTTCTGTGATTTCTGAATAAGAATTACATCTAAGGTATATATGAATATCCAAATTAATAATATTAAGGCTGAGAAAGAAAATTCACACTTCTAATTATAGGTGACATCAGCTACAGACGTAGGGATTACAAACTAGATGATAAAAACATTTAGATTTAGGCCATTTAGGATCTGGAAAAAAATGCTTTGAAATGATTGGAGGCATTTAGAGAGATTTGATGTAGATTTTCGGAACAGGAAGCTAGAAGGACTTCTATTCTGTTTTTTGGTTTGGGTTGGGTTTTTTTTATTGTCTAAAAGTGCCTCCTACAGTAGATAATACAGTGTATCTTCCTCTGTTAAATATGGTAATATGATTTCTTAATCTTTGTTCTTTGGGTGAGTGTTTAGGTGGTGATCAGTGTGCACAAATTTTCTTGTTGACTCAGACAATTACTCTGCTAAAGTTTTCATTTGCTTTCCTATTGTCAGATCTTCTGTTAACTTTTCCTAGTATTACAGCTACTTTCTTATTGATTGCAGATGGTAGAACAAGGCACTCTAATAGACACACCACCAGTGTTATCATTGTTATATGTAATACAGCATTTGTAGTTCTTCTTACTGTTTCTTTGTATATACAAAGATTCATGTTTGTCCTTTTGGATTCAGTGTTGCTTTGAGGGTTCATGCTGTGCTATTAAGTACAGTGTTTGCCAAGTCATTTCCAGATTCAGCGCTTCCCCATTTTTAAATGTCTGTGTCTGTAAGCATCTGTCTGCATTGATGTACATATTACAGATTTACGCCCATTTTACTAAGCACTATAGATTACACTCTGTCAGAGTAACTGTAAAATAGTGATCTTCTGGCAGCATACAGTACTGGCTTGGAGTGTAATAATTGTACTTTTTTTGCTACCACCTGTGTGGGGTAAAAGTCCCCAGTGTCCAAGCCAGAGTAACTGTCTGTCACAGTATCGTATTAAAGTTCCCCCAACCATGTGTTTACTGAACTGCTCTGTTTGGATCATGCATAACTGAATTTGTGTGCTCTCCCGTTATTCCTTGATTTGAATTGTCTCTTCCTTTGACCTTTTTCTTTGTATTTCTTGGCTCTTTTTGCGTTAACCCACAGTGGAAATGGAAGGTAGTAGTCCTGCCTCCTTTTACCTGCCAAGGGCAACTACAGTTGTAATCTTTCTAAAATTAGGTCGACTATTTTTTACCATGGCTGTGGTGTTCAAGAACTTCATATTGTTAAATGATAGTCTACACTAAAAACCCCCTCCAAACATTTCTAAAATGGTCTTTAACAATATTAGATTACTTCTTCTAATACCTATTACTGAAGGAGCTAGCCAGTGTTGAACATATTATCAGTCCCACCTACAGTATGCTCTGTGAGGGGACTCATTGAATAATTATACACTTTAATGTTCTTTTAGGAGACGTTGCATAGCCAGAACTTATTTACTGGGCATGAAACTTCGATGAAAATCTTTGGACTGAGTTATCAGAACATAGTTAAATATTTTATTGTTCTGTGTGTTTGTTTTGGCTGCCATACTGCGTATTTAACAGGCAGATTAATGTTTTGCTGGAGGTTATTAGATTATGAAATAGTTGTGTAATAAACAGATTAGATTTTGTAAAAACTAAAATGTGTTGCATATTACATCCTTCTTAAATGTAATCAGGTGTTTCAAAGAACATGGTTTGTGGGGTTTTTGGGGGGGAGGTTTTTTTTTTTCCTTCCAGTAATGTTCTGAAGTACCTTGTGTTAAAACAAGCTCTTTCAGAGAGCATTTCTATGATCCTTTTGTTTCACTTTGTGATACTTGTGCTTATGGGCATTAACATCACTGTACACCATCAAAAGAAGAGTGGTAGAGCAGACTCCAGTTAATACCACTTTCTCTACACTCCCAGTAGATATCAACTTGGTACAAAGTGTGCCACTAGCTGGCAGCATTATATAAAATATCAATAAGTAGCTTTGAGGAATACTTGTGATTACTTCCAGAAACATAGAATCATCAGGGTTGGAAGGGACCTTAAAGATGATCTAGTTCCAACCCCCCTGCCATGGGCAGGGACACCTCCCACTAGATCAGGTTTCCCAGAGCCCCATCCATCCTGGCATTAAAAACTTCCAGGGATGGGGCTTCCACCAGCTCTCTAGGCAACCTGTTCCAGTGTCTCACCACCCTTATGGTGAAGAACATCTTCTTAACATCCAATCTGAATTGACCCATCTCTAGTTTCAATCCATTCCTTCTAGTCCTAACACTACCTGACATCCTACAAAGTCCCTCCCCAGCTTTCTTGTAGGCCCCCTTAAGATACTGGAAGGCCCCAGTATGGTCCCCCTGGAGCCACTTTTTCTTCAGACTGAACAACCCCAACTCTCTCAGCCTGTCTTCATAGCAGAGGTGCTTCAGCCCTCTGATCATCCTCATGGCCCTGCTCTGGACACATTCCAGTGCATCGTATCTTTCTTGTAATAGGGGCTCCAGAACTGGACTCAGTACTCCATGTGGGGTCTCATGAGAATGGAGTAGAGAGGGAGAATCAGCTCCCTCTACCTGCTGATCACAATTCTCTTGTGGCAGCCCAGGATACGATTTGCTTTCTGAGCTGCAAGTGCACACTGCTGGCTCATGTTGAGCTTCCTGTCCAACCAGTACACCCCAGCCCTTTTCTTCAGGGCTGCTCTCAAGACAAAGTGCCGCCTTATACCAGTAAGAGTTCAGGACTAAAGTGGAGCCAACTGCAGTAGCTGTTAAGTGGCATATTGCAGAGTCCCAAGGGTTAGCTCCAGAAATTGCATCTGCACAATATCTTGTTAAAAATTAGTGCCTATACTTGTATTCTGTCTTTTTCAAAAAGATTTCTGAAGATGTATTTTCATTGTAGGATTGGTACTGTGAATGAAAATTCACACTATGAATTGCAATTGGTTTTTACTTTCCCAGAAAAATATGAGAATTTTTTCTCTCCTATTCACCCGTTAAGAGAGCAGTTCCCATGTGAAAACTCTTGAATGAATTCTCCATCCAGAGAGGATGCAATGCTAAATGCACTTCTTTCAGCTTTAAATCTATGCATAAACAGAAGTCAGGGAAAAGAGATCTGGAATGAAGGAAAGGATCAGTCTGTTCGTTTTAGACAAACAGTATGCCATCTGTTTAAAAGATAGTGCATCCTGAGATGATCTCTAGTCTTAAAATAGTCCTTTAAAAGAACTGATGGAACCCAGACAGAAAGTTCAGTGGTGAGATTGAGGGATAGCTTCAGCTGGCTCCAGGAGCCACCTGCCATGCTCATGCTGGCAGAAGAAAAATCTCTTCTGTAACAGACTATTCAAAAAGCAAGGAAAATTCTGCAAGAATGAGTGCTTGAGAGTATCACCTTCCTCTGCCTTTCCTGGTGGGAGCAAGCAGTTATTACTGAAATGCTTGTATAATTATATCCCTTCAGTAATCATTTCAAATTAAGTGAAATTATCAAGGGCCAAAATATAAACCTCATTACTAATTGTCACCATTCTAAGCAAGCTACAGTGTCCGGAAAGGAGAATTTTAAACAGTGAAATACAGCACATTTTGGGATTTTCATCTAATATCCGTGATGTTAACACAGAAACAATATATTCTAGACTGCTGAAGTAGTATAGAATTGCACATATACCATATGTAATAGCAAAACATTTTCTTGTAAACTGCACCTAGCATTAGTTAATAATGAAACCATTTTCAAGAAACAACATATTCAGTTCATGTTCATTTTATTTTCTACTTGGCTGTGTACAATTACATGTTTTGGAACTAAAAAAGCAGCAGAGGGTGCTGCAGTTACAGAGCTACCCAGGCACATATTCTGAAGGTGTTGGTCCTGTAGGCAAGTAGATCCTGCAAAGACTTAAGCTTTCAGTTTGGGTTTGATGTAAATATAATATGTTTAAATTCAGTTGCCTCTGTTTATGAAGAAAAACAGGTAATCTATGTGAAATCCAGAAAAAGTAGGATTATATCTTCACTTTTTTCCTGATATTATTTTTTTTTAATGTTTTATTGATGGAAAATGTTGCATAGTTTCCTGAAAACATAGTGTCTCAATATAGTTACTGTTACAAAACACCTACTCTCCATCTTTAGAAGTGGTTTTGTTTTCTCTAATTTTCATTTAGAAATTCCAATGTCTGCCACAAGTTTGATATTGGAAAAACTGGGGATTTTTTTAATAGCTGTGTCTGTGTCCCCCCCAGATAAATGAGCTAGCTAAGCTGGAGAGAATATTTTGCAGCTTCATATGACATTTTTCATGAAAATAACAAGAGAGAAGGATTTTTCTTAAATTTCAAGTTTGTGTGGTTTTTGTTTTCCTTTGGTTTTATGCATATCAAGGAGAAAAAATTTTCTCCTTTTAGTTTTCACTTTTTTCAGATTTTATCATTTTTTAAATTATGTTTATTTAAAACTGGTAATTGTGTAACTTTGTTTTATTTACTTAAAACAAATAAAATAAAATCTACTTTAAAACAAAGAACCTTTCTTTCTCCCTTCCTCTCAAACAACTAACACGAGAGAGAGATCTTGCCTACTACTACTATTTGAGAATGTGTTCAGAGAGCTGCTTGTTTCTTCAGTGGTATCTGAGCTCCATTATGGAGAGATTGTGGCAGCTATTGTTTTATCATCCTCTATGGCAAGAGAGGTGCTCCTGTATTTCATGTAGCATTACCTAGAATCAACAAGGGAGTAGATTGCATTTTTCAGGTGCTGCTGTGGAAGTTTCCCCCCTTTTATTAAGAAGAAATTTCCTGTTTTCTGTGGTGAAAAGCATACCTACTTGAATATGTTACCTGCCTCTATGTGCCTCAGTAGGTATTCTC
Source organism: Ceryle rudis (assembly GCA_033439905.1). Classification (NCBI taxonomy): domain Eukaryota; kingdom Metazoa; phylum Chordata; class Aves; order Coraciiformes; family Cerylidae; genus Ceryle; species Ceryle rudis. The sequence goes on along the minus strand of JAAGNO010012399.1, from coordinate 30,501 downwards.
ACCTGAAGAAACTGCCACTCGCCTTCTTTCATTCCACTTGTGTGGCAGTTTGAAATTGTTTACTGTGTCAGAACCTCACGCCTTCTTGGAAAAAGTCTAAATTGACTGAAGGGTGTTTGTATGGCAGCGTTTGGTATGTCATTTTGAGTGAAATACCATATTTATGATACCTGCAATTTACTATTCACTATGCAGCTTCCTTTTAAATAAAACATTTCATGATTAGGGTTCAGAAAAAAAGCAGTTTGCTCTCTCCCCTCCCCCATCCAAATTCACTTCACCGATCCAGTTTACAGCATCATCCCAAGCAGTCGTGTTGACACAACTTGGCATAAAGCGTATGGAATGGGGCAGTTTGAAGTTTTTGTATTAATTGCTTCTTCAGGATATTCTTGTAAGAACCTTTTGGTAAAATTGTACTTAATCTATTGGAGCAACTGCAGTTAGTTTTCTGTATTGCTAAGCAGTGTTTTGTACCTTGGCACTCTGATTAGATGGCGTTTTGCATCAAATCTGTTGTCTTAATCTTTAAAAAAAATCACTGTCATAACTGTTTCTAAATGTACTACTTGTGCTCGTCTGTCTGACTCAGTGTACAGATATTGGCCTTCTATAATTTAAGCATTTTTGGAAGTGTTCTGTATATTCTGATTGGATTGTCATGAGAATTTGCACCTTTTGGTTTAAATGAATTAAAAGAATTTGAAGATAGTGTATAACACCTTAAATTAGATTGGTAGAAGGAGGAGCGTATGAATTATTTTAATGAGTTTAATGAGGTTTACTTGTATATTACATAACTTACCTTAATCACCTCTTTAACTGAGATAGGGTAAGCATCCCTTTAAGATGTAGGTTGTTACTAAATAAGCTTAACCTTTTAATACATTGCAGAGTTTTTTCTGAAAATATTTTAAATTTGAGCATTACTGAGTGAGTAGTTTCAAATTAGTTTAATTTAGCTTGATGTGCAGTGAATTGTAGCAGATTGGTCAGAACTTGCATGTTTCTTTGTAATTGCTCTTTTTGTTTTCACCGTTCCTTTTACTTGCCGTGTTCTAGCCATGCTTTCAGTGCTACTCTTCACAAAAGTACAGGCATGAGGTGTGAAACATGCCCAGGAAATTCCATGCTTGGACTATGTCATTGAGTAGCTACCTTCTGTTCAATATGACACGAAGTTGCTGACAGGATCTGACTTACACGTCAGATGGGGTATTTCTCTGCATTGTTATATACCCATCATTGTTTGCAGTGTGGAGGTAGTAAGGGCGCTCCCTGTTCTTCATTTTCTCCATACAAATGTAACTGAAAAATTATGCATAACTTGCACCTTGTTTTAGTCTTGTTTCAAGTCTTTTTAGAGAACTTCTTAAAAGTTGCACTGCATTTTATTTTACAAATGGTGTTCAAATGGGTGAACTCTTGAAAATGTTGAGGTAAAAGATTTCAACTTAATTTGGAATCAATTCATGGAACTGCATTCAAACAAAACTATTTTGAGTAAAATATTTCTGTAAATGAGAATTTAAAACCTTTGGTGATCCATTGGAAATTAATGGATCTTTTCAATAATGTGAAAAGAAATGGAAAAGGCGTTTTTCCAGTAATCTAAAGAACTAATTTTCAGTAAACCTGCTGGATTAAAACAGTGCTCCGTATCAGTGGTTTGGTAAGTGGAAAATGTGTGAGGAATGGGTGTACAGCTGCGTGTTTGTACTAATTACTGGAGGCCCAACCTTGTGGTTTTCAAACAAGACTGTAGCCCACCTGCAAAACACCTGAGTGACTAGCCCATAATAGAAACATTCAGAACATACTAGTTCCTATGACAGTGATTTCACATCTGCTTTTCTTACTGATAGAAAACATCTCCTATCTAATGGTAGTCTGCTTTATGAAATGTTAAACTTATTATTGTTTTGCTTATTGACAAAAATGGATTTTCTTTTGTAATATAGTTTTTCAGACATTTTAAGTCATCATCTGGCCTTGATTTTATCTTTTCCTTATGCTGAGCAAGCCAAATTCTGTATTTTTTTTCTTTAGCTACATTTTTTCTAGATTCTTCATTTTCTTTAGACTCTATACATTTGAGTTGTAACTTTCTTGAAGAGTGTCAAAACTGAGCACCATAGTCTAGTTGAGACTTCCATAATGCTAAGTAAACTAGGTAATTTTGTATTTTACAGCCTTTAATCCCAGTATTGTATTTTCCTCTCTTACAACAGCATGACTTTGACTCATGTTGAGCTTTTGACCTGCTGTAAGATCCTCATCCCCTTTAAAAGGGATCAGTTATTCCTGTCTGTGTATTTATGTAACAGATTATTCTTACCCGAGTGCAATACCTGGTGCTTGTCCCTGCTTAACTTTTTTTCTCTGTTTCCAGACTTCTCCCAATTGATTTGTTTTGTCCTTGGAAGCCTGTCTTTCAACATACTGGACTTTCTAAATTGACATATTGCTAATTTAATGAGCAGATTCCTTCCATCATCTAGATGATCAGTGAAAGCACTGAATAGAGAACAATCTGATGTTGGCATTTATGGAAACTCCACCTGATAAAATCACCATCTTTTGCAGTAAAATATTGAGAATTATTCTTGAGTCAGTTTTCTTGATCAGCTCTGCACCCTTCTTAACCAAATTTTATTTGTGTTTTAAATGAAATTGTCAAAAGACTTTCTGAAGTTTTGATAGAAGACATCTACTGCTTCTCCCCTATACACAAGCCTCTTATCTTGTTGCTTCTGGAGAATGTTTGTTTAATTAACATCTGTAATTTATTTTTTGTTCTTATACTTTGTGATGAAATGTACAACAAAAGAATGAAAAACATGAATGTATTTTGAGTTTTTAATTATGTGAAGATGAGGGGGAGGATGAATTGAATGAAGCATTATACTTAATTATAGAATGCATTCTTGTCTTCTGCACTGAAAGTCATCTGATGACTCTTTTAATTTCATTCACTTTCTGAAAGCCATTGTTTTAATCATGTGTACTACAAATGTATCCTATCTAAGCTTCTATGCATAGTTTTGTCCTGTAGTTTTTTAGTGTCCTGAAGGAGAAATTCAGCTACACTAAGATGTGTACTGGTTTTGTAACGCCTTTGGTAGTCTAGCAAAAATGAGAATATGATTGTAATAGCACTCTACTCTGAAATCCTTTCCCTCCCATCCCCTGACATGCTGTAAGTGTGACAGAATGTAAAATAATGCAAGGTGACGTTTGTTTGGGTTTGGTGTTTTGTTTTCTGGTTTGGGGGTTTTATTTGGGAGGGGGCAGCATTTTTGGTAGTTTGGGAGTACCCAAATGTGTTTGTACTTATTGCACCTGAAAAACAGAATTCTTACAGACATATTCAGGACTAATGATAATTTGAGCCAGTTATACCTTTTCATATACACAGACTCCTTGTCTACTGATATTTATTGTTGATTGTGACCTATGCCTTGTGAATTAAATTTACTTTCTTTCCATCTACACTACTGCTGGCTGAATGTGCCTATCACTATTTCGATTTTTTTGTTTCTGGATTTTTAGGTTTTCCTTTAGGCCCGTTTCAATATTTTTAAGGCAGTGGTTTGTTGTCCTGTTTAAATGTGTGTTTTATATCAACTCAGAAAAGGGTATCGCATTATAGTCCCAAAAAATACCTTTTTTTTTTTTTTTTTTGGTATTAACTAATCTGTACAATAATGCATCTGTGAAATAAATATTAGATCCATTTCACAGGTGGGAAGTCTCATAAGCCTCTAGATTTGTTACAGAGCTGTTTGTGAGGTAGAAGTAGGAGACAGAATCAAGACAACTTATAGTGGTATTATGCTGAGGGCTGCTAACAGACTTGACTGCTCTCCCAAATGAGGTGTATTGTAGGCTCTTTGTTAAATTGTGCAGTACTACATTTCCAGGAATGTCTGTTCATTTTAAATGCCACCTGTTTGGGTTATCTAAAGTGAAGGACTTAGAGCTGTATCAGAAAAGAGACTTGGCCATTGCTGAGCTTTAATGCTGTGACGATAAAATTCAAGGAGGCATTTCTGCAGAAGTAATGACATGGGCTGGAATTCACCACAGGTGGCACTCCAAGATTTGTGTGTCATGAACTCACACTCTCATTGGAGTTTCAGTTCCCAACCAGAAGCATTCACAATCTTAAATCCTTTCCTTTATTTAGATACTTCAACCCATTCCATCAAAAACTATGGAAAGTATTGCTTTTTTTTCTTAACCACCCATGTGGCAGCTGCAGATTTTATGTAGAATTTATTTGGTTTTAGACAGGAGTCTACTGGCTGTAACACTCGTCAGGTGGTTTCATGAAAGTAGGGGAGACCAACAGACCTGAATTAGTAAAAGCAGTGGGCTCAGAGGTTTTCTGTGCTCCCTTAACTGGAGCTCCTTTTGGACAGTAAAGACCAGGAACAGTATTGCTAAATGTATTGGATAAACCCTCATGACAGTATGTCGGGGGAAAAAAAAAAAACCACTGCAATTTGCCACTAGATATGAATGTAGGGTGTGAAAACAGCAGCTTTATGCGTGCCTCACTGTAAGAACATACCCAGTTCCATGAAATTTACCTATTCACACAGCTAAATCACTGTAACCTCTTAAGCCATTTTGCAAATCAGCAGCCTAGTATAAATTCTGTTAGGCTAAAAATACTGGAATTTCTTAATAATAAAAGATAATATGTCCAAACAGCTGGTATGCAGGCCCATGTCTTTGCTGTACATTGGTTCTCATTTTAAAATTATGTCAATCTGAGGCAATTTGTAGATTTATTTACAATTAAATTGCAGATTCACAAAGTAGAAAATATATTCCTTTTGTGTGTGTGTGGTTAAAGACTGCTAAAAATGATCTTAGCCAGATAAACAACTTTTTTATTATTACTAAGAATTAGTTTGATAATATTGTCCATAACCATAATCTGCTTTTAAAATCATCCATTATATTTTCTGTTGAAACTAACCAACATACATTACCTATGAGGAAGGTGTGTTCAGCTGCACATCTCCTGTGGGAGAGGCTTAGTGACTGACAAGTGAATCTGAGTAAATTTTAACATTATTTCCTGAGTTAAAGTAACAGAAGAAGATGTTTTAATCATAGATTGTGTGAGAAAATATTTTTATGTGGGTGGCTTTGTTTGGTGGTTTTGATTGGGCTAGTGCAGTTACTTAGTAAGCAGCAGTGAACTACTGGTATTCATGAACTGTAATCTTAGTAGACATTGCTTTCAAATGTAGATCTGTGAAAGGATCAAAATCAAAAATCAAGTATTTTTATAAAATAACTCTTATTTGGGGCAGAGGGGGATTAATAACTAGGGCTGGTTCTGTTGCATCTAATTCTAGTTTTTGAAAAAGGTTGAAAACTTTCTGGGTCTAAGGTATGAGCTGTAGTTTGCATTTGATTGGGTTTTTTTGGTGGTAAAACGTCTGTCACTTTCTCGATCTGGATTTAGATTTGGTAAAACATAATTTATATATATATTTAAATAAACTCTGACAGATAGCTATCAAGTTAAAGCACCTATGAATGTTTAGGAACAAATGCATGCAGCAATTTAATTATCCTTTGCTGTGTGTAGGCACACCCTAAAAGAATTTTGAGACTTTTCTCATGAAGAAGTAGACTTTTTTACTTAGTGTAAAAGTTGAGCATTAAAATGAGAACAGCTTTGTAAGCCTTGACTTAAAAGTAATTACAATTAAATGGTAGTAGTAGCCACAGGCAACATTCCCCAATGATTTTAAGATGCCTTTTAAAGTTGTACACCTACTCAAAAGGCAGTAGGACCAAAAAAATGCTTAAAGATACATAGGAATAAAATGGTCATATGGGATTGGCATTTAAAAGCAAAGATCTCTAAGCTAATTTCCAAATGGACAGTAAAATATGCTGTCTTTGAGCTTATCATAATTTTAAGGAGAGAGAAAAATTATATACAGTAAGAAACTAAAATCATATGAATCAAGGGAGAGACGGACAGCTTTTGGAAGCTCTCCAAAGAACACCTGTTAACTGTTTGCTCAGATAAACTTCCCGTTGAACTGTTTTCCTTATTTTCAAAACACCTGTTAAAAAGAGTCATTTATCTTTCCCATTCCCGTTTTGTTTTCCAGTTCCAGGATTAGAAACATGCTGTTGTACCTAGCATTGAAAAAAAAGCTTATAGTAGTGATATAAAATACATATTCAAGATCAGCTACTTAGCAGGGACTTACTTTATTGCACTCTTAGTTCTAACTGATAAATGCTTTACAATGTAAAGGTTTGTATAAGGTGGCAACCAGTTGCATGTCTCCTCTGTGAACCATCAGAAGAAGCTTTAAAACTTCACTCCTTTGGTAGGCAAAAGTAATTATGCTAACAATCACCATATATAATATTGAGCTCCAAATATTTAGTTTTGTTGACTACATACAGCACAATATAGATTATTTCAAACAAAATACAAATGTTAATCTAAGTGCTTTAAATTTGATGTGATTCTCAGTATTTCAAATATGTATTTCCTAATAATTGCTAGAGTATTTTATTTCAGGGATTGTATTTATATGCTCTTCAAAGAATGATATTGTAAATGTTTGATGTTAAAATACAACAGAGCTACACATTTTACTGTTAGGGTAAGTGACAGCCTAACAGAAAGGGAAGATGTTATGCCAGATAATTCTGCAAGGCTGATCTAGAGTCAGACTGAACTGCTGAGTGAGAAACAATGAAAATTCTGTGTTCTCTTAGATACGTTATTTTTTTTGCTTAATTTTTTAATTTCTTGATTTGTTTGTTTTTTTGGGGGGTTGTGTTTTGGTTTGTTTGGTTTTTTGTTTTTTTTTTTTTTTTTTTTTTAGAAAAAACAGAATTGTCTAGGTTTGGCATTTCAAGAGCTGTGTATGACTTGTAACAGTTGACTGTGAACTGTGAAAAAGACATAGGCAGAATTCTGGAAATTATGAGTCAAATTATATATTTTAATATCCTTTTACAAATCTGAGCATTTAAATGTAGGGATTTGTTTTCTTATAGCAAAATGTTTCTTATTCCACAATAAGAAATATGTATATACTGCCCAGAAGTTATTATCCTGTGAGTTTAAATTAATTAGTCTAATTGGCACGGGCTTTTTTTATGTCTGTATATAAATAGCTGTATATATAATTATTAGACATATAGTTATTGCATATAAAATTTCATAAGTTCACATTATATATATGGAAGAAAAAAACCTAGTTTGTTAACAGTTTTTTTAATAAGATATTGTCAAAGATTTATTATTTTGCCTGACAGTTTACTTTGACCCTGGCTGAAATAAGATCTTACTAGTGACATAAATATTGTAAGATGATGAAACTAGAACAGCAGTGTGCCATCTTTCCTCGAGTGTTTGAAAACATCATCAGCTTTTGAATTACTGTAATATTTTTCCAATTGTTTTTAGTACAGGTCAGATTTGTATTGCCTTAGTAGGACAAAGAATGTCATTGTCTTCATCAGGGCTTGTCAGATGAAGAAGAAACATTGTCTTCTCTCTAAAATGGATTAAATGTCCCCCCCTCACCCCATTATTTTTAATGCAAATGATGTGATAATCTGGTAACTACATAACTTGTAGATTTTTGTGAATTTCTTTAATATATATTTACCAATTTGAAGGATGGTGGCAGATACTGCTATGATTGTTTGCTCTTAATCTTTAAATCTTTCTTTTTTTCTCCTGCAAGACTTCCTAGCCTAAACATGGACAAAGGATCCATGCTGTTTTCTGATGTAAAGAGCAGATGATCAGAGGAGGGAGTGGCACAAACAGTAAGCCTAGTCAGAAAGAGTTGTAAACCAAGGAGTATTAAGGGGGAGAAGAGGAATTTGAAATAAAGACATATTTTAGGAGTTTTTTTCCATGAAAGAAACCAGATTGGCTGGAGAAGAGACTGGGATAAAATCACAATGAATGAAATGAATGTATCCCAAGAGTAACTGGAGCAAGACAAGAAGTCAAAGGCAGAAGGGAGGCTATGCTAGATCAACTTCAGGAAGGCTGTGAAGAAATTGTGTGTGGACCTGAAAATGTTTTATGCAGGGCTGGCAGCAGAACTATGTTTCTAGGGATCTCTGTGTGTGTCACCTTCCTGTGACTGCTCAGGTGAAAAAAATAATCTTTCATTCTTTTTAACTGCTGCTCCTTGTTTGGAGCATTGCTGCAATGTTTTAATTTATTTTATTTGCATAGTCATAAAGAAGTTGAGTTAGTCTGAAAGTGGCAATCCTGCTAACAAACTATGGAGGATCTGATATTCCAGGTTATGGGATTTTTGATGTTTACTTTTTACCTCAAAAAAACACCCAGAGAAGTATGTTTTGAGTCCTTGGCTCTACAAAGTGCACTATTATTTTAGGGTTGCCTGTGTAAATGGGGAATTCATGGTTCATGTGGGTGCTTGTTGCTTGGAGAGCAGATTCTCTTAGTTCATCTACCAGGGGTTTTTCTGTGATGGTGGGCTAGGATGTTTTTCTGAAAGCCTGAAGTCTGATCTGCAGAAGCAAATCACAGCTGAAACAGTGATTTCAAATAAGGAAAAATGTCAAATACTCAGAAAATGAGTATCTAGGTGCTTTGGACTCTCTTGAGTTAGTGGATGTTTTCCTCTTTCTGTGCCTTGGGGCTTCATCTAAAGAATGTCTCTGACTTCTTTCTGTCCCCTGGGGGGGGACCCCCCATGTGCTGTAAGGAATATAGCAAGGACTGTCGCGTGGAGAACTTGGTCTGTTAGGTGTGACTGCTTGGATATCTTTCAGAGTGAGCAAGACGCTGAAAAGCAGGCAATGAATTCTGTTAGCCTGGGTACAGCTCTCAAGCCAAAGGCTAGTGAAGCCTGCTCTATTAAAAGGTAACTTCAGGAAGTAAGAAATTATACTATATTTAACTAAAGTGTAAATAGTGATTATTTTATCATTAAATGAACACTGTCCATTAGTTCTTTGAACTAATTGGGAAGCAGTGGTCCTCTCCAAACTACAGGATGTGGCAATATTTAGTTACATGTTGCTTCCTAAGGCGTACATGCAAGACAGCTGTGCTACAGATATAGTGGCATTTCCTAACTAATTTTATCATTTCCTAAATCAAGTATTTTATTTGACAACCTTGATCTTACTTCAATGGAAATTCTTGCTGTAATTTTGTTTACAGATTTGTGCTGTAACAATTTAATGCACAGACTTCAAATCCAAGGATCCTTCATATCATGAAGTAGCACTTATTGAGATAACTGGCATGCTTTTGCAGACAATGTGCACAGAGAGTCATATTTTTTGAAAGTACTCTATATATTCTAACCCTTACACTCTGAATCATCCTATGATTTCTAATACTGTTGTGTTTTTTTAAAAATATATAGATTTTCATTTTGACAGATGTTACTAGTGCATGGTGGTCAAATTGCATACAGCAATATAGCAGTTGGTGGTAGATTTCAGTATGCCTGTTTCAGTCCAAAGAATATATAAAATCAAGATTCTGTTCTTTTAGGAAGCATCTATGTTTTGTACCTTTTATTACAAAGTTAAAAAAAAAATATGGTTAAAAAAAATTGTTGTTCTTCTAACTTTTGGCTTATTCATGTAAGAATCAAAGTCTACAGAATAGCAAAATATAGTGTTGCTATCTGTTTTCCTTGAGATATACCTAACTTCCATGCATGCACAGGCTGAGTGCTGCGCTTGAGAAAATAAATGGATGTACAACCTATGCCATCTCTCTTAAGAGCCATGAAATAGAAATATTTAAAACCCCACCTTGTTGGCACATTCAGCAGGTGTTGCTAGCACTCTGAGTATTTTTCTGATATATATATAGTGTAAATGTCTTCAGTTTAACAAAATTTTAGTTTATTGTGAATACTTTTCTAAACACTGCTTCTCTCATGACCAAACATACGACTGTTGTTGCACAGAGCTTTAATTTGGTAAACACTTGATCAAGACATGTTATTAATTTGTAATAGGTATGTATTACTACATACCATAGCAGGAGCTGGTAAATGATAGCAAGGGATTTTAAAAAAGTGTTGAATGAGAACTTCAGAAATCCTTACGTGCTTGTAGCTATTTTTGATGTTACTTTATTCAGCTTTCTGAGACAAAGACGTTGATCATATTGTGAAATTGAACCTGAAAGACAAAGTATTGAGTATTTTTCCTGTACATTGATTGCGTATTGAACATAGAACTAACCTAATTATTATATAAACAGATTTTCTATATGATCACATATGATAAACCTTTTCAAAACTCTATGTGTGTCTATAGATATCTCATAGACAAAATATACACCAATCTGAAGTTTAGCAAAAGCAGTTTTGTGTGACCTGTAGAAAGCACCAGTCTATTTTACAATGTATATGCCAGGGTCTTAAACTCACCCCTGGGCCAAGCTAAAAAGGTAATGTCTGATTGTGATATTACTGCAAGACAAATGGTAGCATGCTACTGTGCTTGAAAACATAATGGCTTTATACTATAACCTTTAACCCTGAAATGATGCTTGAGTGGACCTTAACTCCTAAGTGAACATGCCCGAGTAAATAAAACTGTGGTTTCACATAACAGATAGATACATTTTTTAGATCCTTTGCTGATTATATTGTGTGAAGGTCAATCTTCTGCCCCATTTCTGAAAGTCAGGTCAGAACAGAGATTTTAGGGTCATTTCTTCAAGTATCTAAACCATTACAATGGACTAATAGGCCCTGATAGCTCATTTTATAAGTTCTTAGCATTAAGCTGGACATTGTTTGGACTCATTTCAAATCCTGCATGTACCCTGCAGGGTTAATTAACATCTTTTTAAATTGATGGTTTTTAGTTATTTTGAATCAAAGTGTTTTGGTTGGTTGTCACTATTTACGATGTGTAAAGAAAATTTATATTCGCATTACTCAAGAGCTGTATATTGTTTTGAAATCAAACTTCCCCCCCCCCCCCGATTTAAACGCATGAAGAGTGTAGCATCAAACACGCAGTGGTAAATACAGCTGAATACCAGACAAAGTGGTTAGGAGTGGCAAATTTTAGTTATCCATTCCAACTATATTTTGCACAGTGTAATTTCAGGTTATTTTCTCCTGCTCTATGTAAAAAACCTTTTTTATGTTACTTATGTCAATGCTAGGAATCTTGTTTAAAGGATGCTGAGATCAATTAATTCTCAATTTCATTAGAATGATAAAGTAAACATATAATTAGGTAGCACACTTCAGTTTTCCGCTGAGGTAAACAGGAGCATATAATTCAAGTTGAAATAACTCGGTTTTTGAGAACATTTGAACACAACACATTTGAAATTAATATAGAATGGGTAAGACTGAGATAGGAAAAACAGAAGATATCACTGCAAACTAAAAGTATGTTGACCTCAAAAACAGCATTAAAAAGCCCTCCACTATTGGATCATCTTGGGAAAAAAAAGGTATTTTGAAGTAGTATGTCTTCAAAGAAGAGAAATGGGATTAACATTTCAAATTATAAAACTAATAATTCAAGAGCATGCTTCAAATTTAGCATGTGTCTGTTTCAGAAAATATCTTTCATAGCAGATTTTCAAGAGTAGTTGGTTGTTTGGAAACAGTCTTGGCATAACTTCTCCCAACCTTATGTCTGCATTTGTTTAAAAACTGAATTGTGCTGCTAGCAGTAACTCTTTGAGATGTAGGGATTCAGGATGCAGACTGGATTTGTACAGCATGTCAGCAGGTGAGTTAATTACTGCATGCATCTGGAATGTTCTGTCACAGTGCGATTCCTTTGGATCTTGTGGGAAAGCAAATGTTTAGGAAGGTAGTCGGTATGTAGATGCTCTGTGCTGTGAATTCGTAGAGCAATTACATTATCAGATTGACCACTGCGAGAACCTCCTGTTTTATGGTTTACATGGCAGAGTAATGCTGGAGGCAAATTATGTCTGATGTGTCATATTTATAATCTGTATAATTTTTTCATGTAGAACATGCATCAGTTTCTTCCTCTGTTCCACCATTTCTTATGTCTGAAATCACTTGTCATGAGTTTTTTACTGCCCTTCTATCTGCATTGCTATTCTGCTCTCATTCCTTCGGTCTGAAAGGAATCCTGACTTGCCTCACTCTCCAGAAAAGTTCTTAGCTGAGCAAGAACATGTTCAGAGACAGCACAGTATAGTCATCCAGAATACATGTACTTGTTACCAAAGCCTGGTAAATGAAGAACTCTCTAACACTCAGTTCAGCATTAGTAAGCAGGCATTACTTTATTTGACGCCAGGGGGTTTGTTCCTCCTAACATGCACGCCCGCTTGGTTCAGCTTCGTTCTTTTTATCATCATAAAACATCTCCATTCTTTTTCCTGGAATTACCATACATATTCAAAGCATTTCCCAAAACTCATTATAATATTTAAATCATCCATGTGCATGCTCAGTTTGCCACTTTTGGGGTCTTCAGGTGGTGTCTGGGGGTCTGTTGTCTCTGAGTAGTTTGCTTTACCATATAAGGTGTTCTGGTAACTGTAGCATTCTTTAGCTCTGATCCTTTCATTGTTAGTTTTATCTTGTTCCAGGATGTGGTTAACGTTTAAGCTAGTCCTTGTCAAATACAAAAAGGTACAAAGTTTTCTATTCTTGCAACATACTCACTGTTATATGTATGTATGTATGGAGACTTAGTTCCAGAATAGCACTTTTTGTGTCTAGCTAAATCCAAGGATTCAACCCTCCAATAGTGGATGGCTCTAGTAAGCTCTGTGTCAAACTTTTGAACATTCAGAAATGGTTGGCAATTTCACAGGTTCTTTCCATTGTGTGGTTTCATTCATAAATAGAGTTGATATCATTAGAGAATTCATCAGTAAAGGATTTTTTTTCTAACAGTCACAGCTGAATAGAGCTATAGTCATTTTGATTAACATGCCATCCGTGGGGTTTAAAAAAACCAACATCATGAGCACAGCTATTTTCATGTTCACACAGCATTGTTTGATCTTTTGATTTTTAAACACATTGGAAGGTATAAGTAGCATGTAACATAGACGATTTTATTCCAGAGCTCCCTCTTTCATTGCCCCATTGCCTCCACTCTCCCATAGTCTACTTGCTATTCCACAGTAACTGTTAGTTTACCTCCCCTTACCCTTGCTGCAGGGGTCATGGCCAAGAGTTGGGGAAGGTATCAGGTCTGTGGCTACCTTGAGAAGGAGAAAGCAGTGACAGCGATGTTCAGAGCAGCTTATCCATAAAGGTGCAAGTACATATTTTGAGTTAGAGGTTGTTGGGGTTTTTTTAAGGAGTGTGGATTAATGCGGATGAGGACTGTACATACAAAACTAGAGTCTGTGCTTTGTCATGGCATGGTTTTAAAATTGATTAGCTAAGTGCATTCCAAAACAAAATAGGACTGCAACCTCCAGAACATATTAGTGCTTCTCTGCTTAATTAACTTCAGTTTTGAGATAACTGACTTCTGATCTGTGGAGAAACATGTCTAAGTTAAAGTGCTTGTAGATGGTAAGGTAGATACTGGTATTGTTCCACCATACCCTATAGTCTAAGCAGCTTCAAACTGCTAGATTAGCTAAAGGAGGTAGTCTGTTTTTAGCTCATGTGTTGGTAATGCTTGATCATCTGCTCCCACTGCTAGGCCTTATTTTGGCTCTCAAGCTTTTTATACCAATCAGTTAGTTGGATCAGTTGGTTAACAGAAAAATTAGCCTGCATTGAGAATGATTGTTGTGTTTAGGTTTTATTTTATTTATTTATTTATTTGGTTTTGGGTTATTGTTTTTTGTTTGTTTGTTCTGCTGGGTTTTTGGGGGGGGGCTGCTTGTCTTTTTTGTCAGATTAATAAATCTATCTCACCCTCTATATATCCTCATTATCACAAAATTTGACATAAAGAAGGTCACTGCTTATGTCTAGAAGGGGGGGGACATGCTTATTTCAGTTGTTGAATTGGTTAGATTGAAGTGCGTGTAGTCTGAAAGCACATCTGTAATAGATGTTTATTCTGGAATAGCTTTCTGATTTACTTTAGGCTGGATATTACTTCAGTTAGCAAAATGAAAACATCAGCCAACATTTATCTTGTTGAAAGCAAGCTTTTAGCTCTCTTCTAGCTGTTTGGGTCTAACAGTGTATAAAAGGGCAATAAAGCATATTTTTATTTGTCGTTATGAGAGGGAAATGTAGTTACAAGTCAATAAAGGCAACAAGTTTGTGGGGTAAGAATAAAATTATATTTTTATATGGTCACTTCACAGAATAAGACTGCAGTTTAATTTCTTCCAAAGCAAGAAAATTAATAGGTCAAGAGTAGAACAGCTAACTTCCTGAAAAGACTGAGATCAGAGCATGTAGGCCTCTGCAAAATTATTTTATTGTTCTCTGTACTGCCTATCTTAATATTCAAGGAACAAGAGCTAAGAAAATATTATGTACGCGTGTTCAGGATTTTTCAAAATGAGAATCTTGGCTGTTGCAGTTTTAGGGCACAATGAGCACTGATTGCCTAAAAAGTTATTTTAATAATTCAGCCTTTTAGCTTGAGGTTTAGGGCAAAGTGTTTTGAAACCATTAAATTCCTTTTCATTAGTTGTATAACCTAAAATGGATAAACTAATTTATGCTTTTGGGGGATGTAGATTAAGGTATACTTTGTGTCTGGGATGAGGTACGGGACAATAAGTTTAAATCTCTAATTATTTGAAATTATTATACTTATAAAGCCCTGAAAATACATCTTTAAAATAATGAAAGAAAGAATTTTAGCTATTGCAACTCTGTCAAATGCCTTATAGACACCTTCCAAAAATCACACTCTTTACATGTAAACTCTCTTTTAGCACGACCATGCAAAGAACATTCGAGAAAGAGTAGTTTATATCTGATTAAACATTTATAGTCTTTCCCTCCTGCTTTTCCCCACAAAACCATAGTCTGGAAAATATGGAGTTGTGGCCTCTTAACATTTCTGTATTTCATTGCTCTTAATGCCTCTATCATTTTCATACTTGTGTTTATTCTTTTCCATTCCCTTCTCTTCCCAGACTTCCACAATCTTTCCCCCTCACCTCCTAACAGTGGAGAGGAACATTCAAGGTGCATTGCTCTGGTAGTTACTTTAGTGGTGGGAAGTCTTCCCTTTATACCAAAGGCTCAATGTTTGCATCTGTTCTTGAAGTGGTGTAGGTAATCATTATCCTGTATGTTTAAATTTATAGAATTAATTCTAGTCAGATTAACTTTAATGCTTCCCACTTATTCCCCCCCACACACCCTCCCAGGTAGGGTTTGGAGGGTCTCCACTTGTCTCAGGTGTGTCAGCCCCCGGCATTGTTCTCTCATTGACTCTGAACAAAGGTGTTACAGGATTGCAAACTTGTGAGTCATGTACTAATGTTTGTTTGCTGGGTTTCAGAAGAAGCTGTTTATTTTAGTAGGCAATTTTCATGTGTGACAAGGTGAAATGTTGAGAAGGCAGCCCCTCATCAGTGGACAAACAATTCCTAAGAATTTAGCTAATGGCCCCCCTTCAGCGCAGAGAATAGACAGCAACAATTGTACTTCCAGACTAAACCAAGAACTACTTGTTTGGCTGCTAGGTGTTAATGCAAATTTGTTCTTCAGCTCATTCAACCCTAGGGCTCCCATCCTTTGATTTAATTAAATGTAATTGCTTACATTGCTCCTCCCAGGCCCCTGAGGTGTTTTTGTTTATTGCTCACTCTTT
This sequence comes from Ceryle rudis, assembly GCA_033439905.1. Classification (NCBI taxonomy): domain Eukaryota; kingdom Metazoa; phylum Chordata; class Aves; order Coraciiformes; family Cerylidae; genus Ceryle; species Ceryle rudis. The sequence continues at coordinate 14,721 of JAAGNO010012399.1, read as the reverse complement.
GCGATAATGCTTCAATTCAAGGCACAAAATGCTCGATAAATAAGAGCTCTTTATCCTGTGTTGGATTTGCAGGGAGATTATTCCCCTCAAATAGTCTTGTTTTACTGTTAAAAGTGAATGACTAGCGAAATAAACTCATTGGGTGGCGAACCTAGCATATCCAGAAGCAAGGAAGTAAGAAAGATAAATTAGATGAGATTAGAACAAGAAATGGAACTGTAATGTTAAATTAGTAAGGGATTGCAACTGGTGGTGTTAGAGCCACTGACACGTTAATGATGCTTCAGTTAATAGGATTGCTGTTGGTGCACTAATATATTTTGAGGGTTACTTTTTCAAACTTTATAATTAAATCACTTGTGTATTTTTATTAATGTATCAATGTTTTAAATAACAAATGCATCAGGTAGCAAAAATTGACCTTAGAAAAATGTCAAATATTTTCCTAACTGACAATAGTATAATATTTTGTCTGTATAATTATAGTATTCCATTTTGGATTAAAAAAAAAAAAAAACCCCAACAACTTTACATGCTTTCTTTAAAGGGGGAATTTTATTCTTTTTACAACTAACATGTTATTTGGATGTTAAATGTTACTGAAATCGTAAATAAACCTCTTGACACCAATTATCAATTTAACATAGTGTTAAGGAGCAGGCATTTCTTTATTGCGGTGCTGGATGCAAGGGGGATGCTCCACCTAACATGCATACCATCCATCTCACCAGTCAAAGTTTATATTACCATATCATATACATATGTATTAAAATTCCTAGAATGTTTATACATATTAATTACTTTTTCTCGAACTAATTATCATATTTACATAGTCATCACACATGTGGGTAGAGTCTCTGAGGGGTTTTGGAGGGTCTCTCCGGACCCCCTGGAGGTCGCCCATCACTGTCCTCTGGGTGGACTGTAGGCAGCTCCTTCCTTTTAACAGACAAAAGTTGTCTATCAGTCCTTCTTGTTCTAGTTCTCTTATAATGTTCTTGTTCTATAGTTTCCTTAGTGGTGAGAATGGTCTTCTTTCTCATTGGCCCAAGTTCCTTTCGGTCGTTGCAGTTCATTACACTTTGCTAATACAAGATGTACCTGGTTTCCTTGCAAATAAATCAAGCGCATATGCAGTGTAGCTCATTGTTTAGAGATAGCAAATAGCCTTAACAATTTATATTGTGAAAGTCCCTCTGCTACTGTCCTAAAGATAACTTTAAAAATTTTACATTTATCAGAATCTTCATTTCAGTATTTAAACACTCTTGCATCCAAGTTTTCTTTTTTTCCATAGTGGTCAGAGAAAAGGCATCTTACCATCCATAGTGATCTGTCTTTATTCAGGCTTTCCTTTCTCTCCTGAGAACAGATGTGTGGGACATGGCTTATTAATTCACCTGGCTCTGTAGCCATTAGTGAGTATTACAGGATCTCTCAAAGTGGCTTGTGAAAAAGAATGAAACTCTTTAATAGTTTGCACAAATATTTTAAGCCCATCCTATAATGCCTCTGCTGCTGAAGGTGAAGATTTCCCTTCCTGTCCTTCCCCTAAGACTCTCATATCCATTCTGCCTCATCACCAGGCTTAGGCAGTAAAGGAATATGAACAGCAAGTGAAGAGTCAGGACTAAAAGTTTAGATCATGGGGGATGGCAGAACTAAACACTTTGGGTAGCACTGATGATGTAGGCTCATGTCCTCCTTTTTTGGTCATTTCTTGCTGTCACTCACCTCTTATACCATGATGAGGCCACTCAGGGATCTCTGGAGAGCCAGGACAAGCTGGAGGGTGGATCTGCCTCACAATGTTAAGAGTGGAATTGTTCCTTCTGGTAGCACTGGGCGTACAGTGATACTCATAGAGAGTTACCTGTTTTTAATGGTACATTAAATTTCCCATGTGCAAGGCTCTTTTATGCTTGAGCATGGTTTGTATTGGTATGTCTATACCATCAGCCTGTGCTTGCAACTTCCATGAAGACAAAATGGAGAGCAGACTGTTAGCAGCTTCTAAATCAAACAGATTTCCCTCGGTATTCAGCCGCTAGCAGGGCTGAAATAGGTGAGGGTCAGGTGAATTCATGGCAACATCAGTGTGAAACAACGAACGTGGATGCAAGAAGAATTCTGCTATTGAAGGCCTTGGAAAATACTTCCTAGCTATTTATCAAACTAACCGAAAGCTAACCTAAAACACAGCATCTCACGATTTAATTTTATCATCTGGCAGATTGTGAAAAAATATTTTGTTTTGGAAAAGTTGTCCCGAGTCATGGCAAACAGCTGCTTCTGTTACAGCAATTGTAAGGCTGCCACAAATTTAATGCTTTTCTGAAACCACTGCAAAAAAACAGACATGCTGAGTCATAAATGTATTCTAGCCATAGTAAGATGATAGCACTCACCTTTCTGACAGTAGCAGCCCCAGACATAAATCTAAAATGACACTCATAAAAATAAATAAATAAAAAATACTCAGCTATCAAACACTTAAAAATCCTGTGAAACAAGATAATCTATTTCACCGTTTTAATATTCAAGCGTGTTTTTTATGGGTATTTTACTTGAATTTGAAAATATTTAAATAGTTTCTTCTTATTTAATATCACTGGAAGGTTATTTAAAAATATTTTGTTTCGCATTGTCCACATAGTTTATATCCACTTAAATAGAAAAAGTAAGTTTCATAGTCAAAAGGCTCTATTTAAAGTTATCACAATGTAATAAGATGCCTCTTGTGTATTATGTAAGACCTGCTTTCACTAGGTGAAGCATATTTATATTAATAAAATAATATAGAAAAAATCATTATGTGAATAGAAGGGTCTATTCAGAGGAAGTCTTCAAATTTCTATGTGGGGTCAAAACACTTACAGAACTATGAAATGGAACATAAGTAATACTCCTATTCTTGAGCTGTTATACACAGAAATAAAATTCTTAGAAATATAACTGTACTTATAACCCACAGCCAAATAATGGCATTCATTCAGCAAAGAAAAAGAATTATATTCTCTTCAAGGCATGGCTAATCTGAACAGCACCCTAAAGCCTGGTAGTCTAGCATTATAAAATGGTATGAACCTACCAAAAAGAAAAGTGGATAGATTTTTATTACTTTTTTCACCATGCTTAGGATTTCTAGTGAGTATGACCTCACTAAAAAGAAAACATTCTTTATCTACAATTTTGACTGATGTAATAAAATTCATGGTACTATTTCTTTATTGACCATCCCACATACAAAACAAATGCAACATTTAACATGAGTTTTTATAACTTCAGAATATTAGGATTTATTTAAAAAAAAAAAAAAAATCAAGCCAGAAACATGAATGTGGATTCTCAGTGCACAGGTCACATTGTCATCAAATTGAAGTGAGACACCTATCATCATGAGTTGATGTATAGGGTTCATTGCTTTTCACTGGAGTCCACTTACGTGTGCAAATAAGTAAACCATGTGCAGACCACATTAAGAAGTATGATTACTGCTGCTTTATAGACCTAACAAGTATGTTCTCACTTTGCAAGTCAAGTTTTAACAGCCTTATTAAGAATGTCTACTGCTCTGGGAGTGGTCTGGCCTCAGTATGGCTTACCCATGCACCATCCTCCTTCTTGGGATGTACCTATTCTGGCCTTCTTCCGAGCACAGGTGTCCCAGTATCATCTTCCACATCTCCTCCATTTCTCCTCCTCCAGTGGCTGCTACTCTTTCTCAGCAGGAGCACTGTGTATTCCTTTGGTTGAATCTTTCTGGGGAAATGAGTTGCTCCCACAGGTTTCAGAGACAGCTCTGTCTAGCGTAGTACAGTTCATGCCCTTGTCCCATGCAGTTCTTTCCTAGACCCTCTGTTACCAGAACCTGCCCATTATGCCCAGTA
>JAAGNO010012398.1:0-21205 GCA_033439905.1 Ceryle rudis | reverse complement strand
GTCTCTTGGATAAAAAAACAAAACAAAACAAAACAATCAAACAAACAACAAACCCCACACACGAAAAAAAAAAAAAAAAAGAAAGAAAAAAACACCCAGAAAAAAAACCAACCCTAGAAAATCTTTCCTGGCGATGTCGGGAAGAACCTGGTCCCGCCTTGGAAGCCCACCACTGCACAGGAGGTCCGCACGAGCGTGTTGTCACCTCGCCTCTCGTTTCACCCTATCATATCGCGGAAGATTCTGCAGCATATTGTGCATTACAAACGGGATCTGTAGGATTCGCAAGGATGTGATAATTAATTCAGCGAAGATGATGCTTAATATGGACTGGCCCGAAAGAAACGAGGTCTAAAAGGATTATGTGTGTGAGGGGGAGGGGGACGGGAGAAGGGGGAGATGTTTAAAGTACTTGCACGGTAAGGCAAATGTTCAAAAGCTACATTACATTTGCTTCCTGACCTCAAGAGCAACTCGAAGCTTGGCATATGCTGCAGTTCCTTACTCATCACCGAACATAACTGGTAAAGCTCGTCCTGACTTCCTAAAGCAAAAGTCTCTGCTCTGCACCACTAGCTCTCCCACCGCACCCGAGAACTTGACCTTGGCACAACTCTTCCTCCGGCCGGTATCACGACAGACTCTGGCACTGCTCCAGTAAGGCGCCCACCTAGCAGGGACCGACCCCCACCCGCGTCCTCCCCAGCTCCCGTCCCCGCAAAAGCATCCCCGTGCCCTCTCTTTAGCCGAACCCTGGCGTCTGTGGACTACTTGGTGCTCTGCAAACTGGAGAGCGACAGCCCATGGCACTGATCCAGGCAGAGCTATAGAGCTGGCACGGGTCCAGCCTCTCCCGGTGTGCCGTCCCCACACAGCACTGCAGCTTTGGTCATATGAGCAGAAATGATGAGAAAAGCACTTTTTAATCTTTTCGCACTTGCCTCCCTGTTCAAACAGTTGCAGGATGGCTATGACTGACGTGCTCAGCGCTGAGGATATCAAGAAGGCTGTGGGAGCCTTTTCAGGTGAGTGCTTTTTTAAAAAAATATTTTCCCCCCCCCGTCTTTCCCCGCTTTCGTCTCTTTAGCTCAGAAGAGCAGTGCATTTATTTAAGCTCGGGGAAGATTAGGGGATCCGGCTAGACAAAATAGCAAATGAAGATTGTTCTCAGAAGTGCAGTGAAAGCCTGACAGGTTTAGCAAGTACAGGGCTGCAGCCTCGACAAAGTTCCCCTGCACATTACAGAGGTGAAGTATTTTACAAGAAGGCAAGCAGCAACCGCGGACAGACTTTGCTTCTACGGAGACGATACTTTCAAAGGGAACATAACCCTCAGCGAATCAGGGCGGATTATATATCTCGATGTGCCGTGGATGCCGGCAGCTTCCCACTCACTCCCAAAATTCAGTTTCAGGTATCACAAAACAGCTGGTTCTTGTTCCAAGAAGATAAAAACCTGCTCTCTTTTTACACTCTCTGCTGAATCCCCGGGTGGGCTTTACTTTTCGTGGAAGGCAATAGTAAAGCAAGCGGGTGCGCTGCTCGACTGCAGAAGCTTTCTGCAGGACGAATGGCTGCATGCAGCGATCCCTACCTTCCTCTTAGACTCCTTCGGGTTGCAGATATTCCCTGCCCCTCTAAACCATCGCGACCCCTAAACTGACAGCAAACCCTCTCCGTGCTTACAGAGATTCAGGTTGCTCTCAAAGAAAAGCCAGAAATCGTGCCCCGGGAAGCACGTTATCCCCCCCCCCCAAACTACCTGGCTGATCGCAGCACCCGGCAGAGCAGCCTCTTTCTGTCCTGGTCTGTGCCGTGACCTTCCCGAACACACAGAAGCGCAAACCCCGCTAAACCCAACAACAACTCAGCAGTCGGAGGGAGGGTCGAAGGGACCAACAAACTGCTTCGCTCCATCCAGCAGCCGGTTTTCTCATTAGCTTCCATTGTTCTAGGGCCATCTCCAAGTCCCGAAGCAGATGCAATTAGCACCAACTAATGACAGGTCTCAGTCAAGCAGATCCCGAAAGACTGAACCTCCTTAATTTTATGTAATAGGAAAAGCTGTGGCGTGAATAAGGATACAGAAGGAAAAAAAAACCTAACAAACAAAAAAAACCCCCAAACAACAAACCACCAAAAACTCCAGAGCACGTTCTGGAGGTCACTCGATTGGATTTCTAATGCACACCGCAGTCGTTAGGCGACATGCGTGGGACAAAGGCGGGGGCGGTTAAAGGAGAGCAGAGGTGGAGCAGGTAAACTCATTTATCTAGGCTCCCATTTCAAGAGCTCCGGGTTGTTGTTTGGGTTTGGTTTTCCCCCCCCTTTCCGGTGGCAATCGTGCCTGACAAGGTCTTGCAGGCAGCATAGAGTACAGCACTCCCTTGCAGTCTCTGAGCTTACAAAGCACGATTGCACATAACCTTTAGCGGTGGAAATGCAACACTGATTTCTAGTAAGTCTTCAGAAAAAAAACCCCAAACGAAACAGAACTGAAACAGCCATGTGCTCCGAGACATTTCTCCTTCAGAGCTAGGCTCCGTGGTTGAGCAAATGTGACAGCGATCTGATAGTCCACTTTCAGATGACTGGTTTAGCATAAAACTTAGCAAAAAAACCCCACGACCAACCAACCAATAAAATAAATAAGGCTTAAATAAATAAGGCTTAAGGCACTGGAATGAGACCAAGCAAGTTAGACTTCAGCTCCCAACTCTGTCAGAGACTTCCTGTGTGACCTTGGGCAAATGTCCATCCCTCTGTAGCTCAGCTCTTCACCTGCAAAAGGAAGACACTGTCCCAATCCCCTTTATTTCCATTAGTGTCCGTGAAGCGTGGGTGAGCATGTGAGCTCCGACTACAGCTGTGCTCGACTGTGCCTCCCAGGTTAGGGCAGGCAGCAGCGTGGAAGAAAAACACGGGTATATTTTGATACAATGATTTTTCAGGTAGATGTTGCAATGATTTTTTTTCTGAGCAGTTCTCTGTCTTTTCATCTCCTATAGCGGCTGAATCCTTCAACTACAAGAAGTTTTTCGAGATGGTAGGATTGAAAAAGAAGAGCCCAGAAGATGTGAAGAAGGTTTTCCATATTCTTGACAAAGATCGAAGCGGCTTCATTGAAGAGGAAGAATTAAAGTAAGTAAAGAGATGCCCTTTCTCAAATAACCTTGCCTTAAGAGTCTAATTTCACCTTTTCCTTTTTACAAGACTCTAAATAATAGTGTACAGTTCAATCTCTTGACTAGTGTTTGCGTGCAATAATCAGTTGTTTGCTGCTTATGTGACCTAAAGCGTGTTGGAGGTAAGCTAGTTGTAACTTTGATGGCAGGATCCCCGAAACACAAGGATGATCAATACCTTACAGAGAGTTCTTTACTCTTAATGCAGTTTCAGAGCAGAGCAGTCCCCCCGAATGTTAGAGACGGTAAACAACAAAACATAGTCCTGGATTCCAGCTCACGTATCAAATCAGTGGTAAAAATAAATAAAAAAATGAAACCGTTCTGGGGAAAAAAAATCCTTTTTTTTATGCCTCCTCTTTAGGTTTGTACTGAAGGGCTTTACACCAGATGGTAGAGACCTATCAGACAAAGAAACGAAGGCTCTTCTGGCTGCTGGAGATAAGGACGGTGATGGCAAAATTGGCGCTGATGGTATGTGATTACAGGACTAAACTTTGTCAGTAACAATCGAGTATTACTATTACAGACAAGAACGGAGGGAATCTAGGAATCGCTGGGGGCCGTGACCTTCTGAAGGGCACAGTTTGGATTTAATGAAACGCCAAGTTCTGCTACATTTGCCATACCTTCCTGGCAGGCTTTAGGGGAAACGGGAGCCGAGTTCTGACACTAGAGGGGGCAAGGATTTACAGAAACCGAGAGGTAGCTAAGGCAGACTACAGCACAGGACTAAGTACAGATCCAACTCCTCCTTCAATTAGTTTGTTGTTGTTGTTGATTCTAGTGGAGCGAGGATAAGGATACTGAGAGTTCAAAGACCGAGGTTTGACTATAAAACTTAGAAAAGAGAAAGAAAAAAAAAAAAGGCATTTTTGCTCTATGATTAATAACTAGGAAAGTAATGAATGACTTGGCAAAACAATGCTCTTAAAATTCAAAATACAGTCAGTCGGCTACAGATTTTTCCATACAATAACTGTCTATCCAGCTTTTACTAGTGGTTATGTGGGTCTCCACAGGCATGAAATATTAGCACTCCCTTTTACTAAATAAGAGAATTACAAGAAATGAACAGCTTTTCCTCTCACAACACTGCTGAAAAAATTACTGCTGTTTTCTATTCCTTCTTGGGATGAATCAGATTAACCCACACACAACATTTCTCCTTTTTCCTCTTTCTGTATCCCTGTGATGGAATGGAAGAGATGTGAGGAGATGCACTTTTGAATTAAATCTTTCCTCACTTCGGGACATAGTAGCACAAGTTTGTGGCCAGAGTACTAAATCACCTAGACAGCAGGCAATTGCTAAGTTTTCATCATATTGGTAAGGCTTATGATAGGTAGAAATCTAAAAAAATAATAATAATAATAATAATCAAAAAAAACCTTCATGTCTCAAAGAAAAAAAGCCAAACCAAACAGCAATTAAAAAGGGAGAGAAAACAAAATGCAGTTAACTAATATAGCCTCCTAATTTAGAAGCTTAAAAAAAAAGATACATGAAAAATCAGCCACTGACCAATTAGTCAAGTCATATATTAGCTAAACTGCCTGTTCACAGCACACTGGCACATCCGTGGCCATGACCCTGTTTCTAGACTGAAGCCTCTTAATTTCTCAGATCACGATGACATTATGGTTGCAGAAGAGCAACTGTGAAGCATCTAGGGGAAGTTCCTGCTAAACTTTAGCAGTGCTACTGAACCCGATGAGTGTGTCATTGTTATTTGACATTTCATACACTTTATTATAAGGGTTTTCCCTATTCCCATTAAAATTAGTGGCAGTGGTACTAAAAATCAGTGGGCAAGATTTTCAATAGAATACTTGATCCAGGTAAGTAAGCTTACAGCTGACCCACCAACCTCATACCAGGTACATTTTGAGTTAGTCCTGGGAGGCTGCAAAACAAAAGCAGTATCGATTGGAATAAAAGAAATATATTGCAGAATGATTTGGGCTTATAGAAGAGAATGCAGCATCAAGTTTTTGAAGTTCAAATGATGCCCGAAAGCCAGTACATTGTAATAAAGCAATATGAAACACCTCCTTATCTCTTTCTTCTGCAACTTATACTCTTCCTTAACTTCAGAATACTTTGAATTTATACTCAGTAATGAGAGAACAAAGGGCTTTTTTCTTTTGCTTCTTCTGACCATATCCCCGCTGTCCAACATTTCGTTTTCTTAAATTTTACTCCAACAGCAAAATTATTACACCAGAAAAGCTTGAAATGCATGTAAAATTAACAGCTGGGACTGCGACCAAAGGATGAGGATGACATAGGTTTTCCATCTTTTCCTTTGGTTCATAAATCCAATTCCAGATCATAACTGCCTATGTAAATGAAATGTAAAGTCACAAATGTAGATGATATTCATATTCGGTATTACAATGGTGTATTTCTGTTGCAAACCGTCTGTTTGTTCCCTGTATCCGAATTGTCAGGCATCACTTTTACCCTTTGTTTCAAGCATCTGCTTTATACATCACTAAATCATCATAAACACGCAGCCTTTCACAGCGGTTAATGTTAATTCACTAGATGGCCCTTGAACCCTCTCCCTCAGGAGCCCAGAGCAGTTGTAAGGACTGATCTTCATGGAATTTTAACACCACAGATCCATCTTTCTCAGATGGATCACCACAAACATTAATCCCAACCTCATCAGCCTTCTTCCAGTTAGGGTCTGACATTACAAATTCTCTCTTAGGTCTCCCCCTTTAAACCTTTTACCATTCCTGCAAGACCATTCAGCTCAGAAAGTTTCACCAGTTTACCTCTTGATCACGCTTTGTAATTTGTGGTTGATCTGCCAGTTCCAAGCAGTTGAAAACTTGCAGCCTGTTCACGCAAGACATGATCATCTTCTGTGTGATGTCAAGCCCCCTCCATCTTCCACTGATGTGAACAGAAGATGATGAATCTGAAAAACACTGCAGGTCAAGGCCAGGTTACTTAATAAAACTCCACAAAATAACTTCCCGATTGGATTGGGAAGTGGTACTCGAAGCAGCTTTGGGTTGTTTGGGGGGTTTTTGGGTGTTTTGGTTGTGTTTTTTTTTCTTTAAACCTATCTTGTCTATTAGCACTGAACATGCACATCGTGCCTTTCAGTTTCTTGATCTTAACAGACTTCAGAAAGCACACAGAGGATTTTCAAAGATCATGCACTGTAGACAGAACAAATCCAAATTTTTATCCCCGTAAGTCAAAATCTTTTCCTTGATACAGCTCAAAGTCTGCAAATATTTTTAAATGTTTCACTTCTTTTCTTTAAATGGTGTAAAAATGAGACATTAAGCATTCAAAATTTTACTCGATAAGTCACGACCTTGCCACGGGTAAAAGTCGTGACAAATAAAAGAAGAATCTTCTGGAAGTCCTTCTTTTCTTACCCCTCTTTGTGCTCGTGTGTCTTCTAAAATAAATTAGTGTAAATCATTACCTACAAAGTTTCCTGAACAGATTTCCTCTTGTACAAATACTGTACAAACCACAATCTGATGAGTTAAATGATTAGCCTACAACATGTTCTTTGTAATTATAGCTGTCGCTTCAGTAAAATCCTACAGGTACGCATTAGGCTGGTTTGTACTACTAAACTACACCGAACACAGTGAAACAATCCTCTTAAGGCAGAGCTAGTAAGGCAGCTAGTGAGTTATTTTACATGGAAAAAAAAAAAAGTCTAAATCCTCGTAATTTAAAACTGTTATTTGTGCAAAGAGACACACACCATTTTTGTTTGGAAGGGGAATTACAACTGGGAAAGAGGGTGTAGTGAATCACAAGGATTCTCTCACTAACAGGCCAGAGGCAATAACCATTTACAAGCACGACCAACAGGCAGAGGTGCTTTAATAGACAGTGCTTTATCTCTGAAGTTTGGCATATCTTAGTTTACTTCGTAGCAATGCCTCCACGAGTCACCCGTGGTTGAGCTAACGTTCAATAAATACTGAACAAGCTCGCAAGATTAGCCAAGTGAAACATCTTTGTAATATTTAAAGTGTCTTGAAAATGCTGGAAAATGTATAAAGTGTACAGCAGTTATTCATGAAGGAGGATGTTATGGTTTACTGGCTATCAGAAAGTACCTGTGAAATATATTGCCATTATTTGATAACATCGCTGTCATAATGTGTAGCAGAAAATACTTGGCTGCAAGGCTGAATAACCTTTTCCAAATATATTCCACAGATACAAATTACTTTAAAAAGAATTTACCTGGAGCAAGTGTGACAACTTGTTCTAGTAGAATATGCATAATTAGTTTTCCCTTTTGGAAAGGTTTCATCCATTGCAGTTCATGTTTCCCTCTGTAGGATTTATTCACACAGTGATTTAATAATCATAGCCTTTTTCCTTTTCTGCCCAGAATAGTCTGGGTTTCGATCACAAGCACTTTATGTTATCTCTTAAATTCAGTTTGCAACACTTTCAATCTACGTACCCACCATGTACAGGATTTATCCATGTTTTGTGTTAAGTAATCTGCATCGCTAATCCTAATTTGGATTTACATCTTTCAAAATGATGGATAAATTTGGATTGAATTTAAACCCTCTGACACTTTTCTTTCTCAGTCTGGTTTGTCAGCATTTGGCAACATGGGTTTTTTTGGGCACATCATCAAGAGTGCTATCTGTTTGAATACAGCAGTCAGTAAAGATCTCACTTGTTTAGAGTTGAGCGTTTTTCGACCAAACATTAGAGTGTTATTTAAAACACCTAATTTTCACCTATCTTTTTTTAGTTCTAAGATATTACTCTTCATTATGTCAAACTTCAGTAATTTTCTCTTGACTGCCTCCCCTATTTATCATTTTTCTCTCAGCTGATTATGTTAAACCCATAAACCACTCTCTCTCTCTATACTCTCTAATCCCTTTATCATCTTTGTTGCCCTTCTTGGGATTCCCTCCAGCCTGTCATTTCCAACGCTCTGAGGCACACGCAACTGGGCAAGGTATTCTCATGGGTAACTGTTCCAAGGTTAGATGGAGTTAGGGATTATAACCTCCTTGGGTAATGCAGTACTCAGAGCGCAGTACGCCAGGCAGCAATTCACCCAGGATAAAAATGTGCCTTTTCCGTGCTTTATCACCCTGCTGAAAGGCATTATATATACACACCAAAGCATAAAATAGCCCCAAACTACAGGCAGATACCTTTATGTTCCTATTCCAGATGGAACACTAAGAGAAGACACAGTGTAATATCCTGGCCCTCTGAGGTCACAGGAATTTTTCCTCGTTATCGCCGGTGTGGTCAAGACTGATACGTGGGTTGATGTCAGCCTTCTGTTCTTGCAATCTGTCATTTTCGGTCAAGTTGCAATTATAAAATTGAGTTTAAATGTAATATATTTCTAATCTGGGGACACGTATATTCTGAAAGACTCATTAATGAGTCTCTTTGCCAAACTCTGATATAAAGGAAATTTATCTCACTGCAAAATTAAATTTCTAGCTCTTGCCTTTAACCCATTGAGATTTACAAAGGAATAATAGAGAAGTAATCAATTTCTTAAGATGAATAGCAGTGGACGGTCTTGACAGGCTGGCCTGTACAGCCTTTCTCCCTTACCCTCAAAAAACCCTTTCATTTCACGGTAAGATTTCCCAAGTCATACTTTCCCTTTAATTAACCCGGATTCCTTTGTTCTTCTGTTATTGCGATGTTTCTGCTACACCGGTGACTGTGTAATCATTGTGTAATATGCTTCCTCCTTCTCTACATTTTCTTTTTGTAATATTTTTTCTTTTTTTTTTTTTTTAAATTTTTCCCTTCTCCAGAATTTGCAACTCTGGTGGCTGAATCATAAAGGCTTTGACCAATGCAAACTCTTCACCCATCCTTCACTGCCCAATTCCAACCACCTCCTGCTGACTGCTTTGGCTCCTGTTCTATTTATTTATGTTATTTTATACTCCAGCTCTGTTCTCCGCAATCCTGCAACTCTGTAATTCTGCTGAAAGACACTGTTAAAATAATAAAGGTCACATCAACCTGGGCTTTATTCTCTCTCACTACAACTTGTTTCTTATTTCACGTAGGCTTGGCACATGCTGAGAGAAAATTTTACTCTTTCTTGCTGACATTCCTGCTGCTTTATTCCTAGCTAGGGTAAAGTGGGAAGCAATTTTTTAAATTGTTTGGGAGAAAACATGCGTATAATAAGTCATTCAATCCCATTGCTGAACTGTGGCAAAACCCACTGCGTTATTTTTAAGCCATCCCTGCTAAACGGATGCATACTCATAGCCTGGAAAGTCTCTAGTGATGGCCATTACCCAACTTCATTTGGCAGTTTTCTCTCTCGATTTAATCAGTGTTAGAGCTAAAAAGTATTTCCTAATATTTAACCTACGTGTCCCCTGTTGCATTTTGGTAATCAGTAAATTGATTCCTCGTCTGTACCATTTGTTAAATTTGCCAGGTGCAGAGAGATTTTTTTGGATAAAAGGTTTGACAGGAATATCAGCTCTTCGGTGCCAATCACGCACGGGGATAACTTCATAAGCTATTAAAAAAGCAGTCACTTCCAAACCAGAGGATGTGTTTACTAGCCACGTCACACAGCTAGCTAGGACAGGAAGAATGGGTTACTCACAAGAAACAACAGTAGGAATCTCAGCAAAAGGGACACCAAGATTCAGGTGGGATGCAGGGGGTTAGAATCCCACTCTTAAAACAGTACACCAAAAAAATCCCGTAAGAAAACATTTCTTCTAAAACATTACCAGAGAAACACGTATCATTTTTTGGGTTACATATAGGCAACTGAGACTCAAGCTAAGGAAACGACTAGCCAACAGTAAGCCCGTGACAGAGCCAAGAGCTAAAAACTTGTTTCCCAAATCCTTTTCAGGAACTTTGGCACCAAACTCACTTTTTTTTTAAGTAAAGATGAAAGGGGACATGGGGGCGGAATCCTTTTAGGCAACATCTTCCCCACATCCTGACAAAACATTGATTACTACTGCACTAAACAGCAAGTATATTTACCATTTCTGGATTCCAAACTATCCCCTGCAGCAACACCACCGTAATCCGTTCAGATTTATTATCACTAATTTAGTATAAACAAAAAGAGAAGGCCGAAACCCCGTCACCATCACATCGTACAGAATACCATTCTCTGCCACAGCGATTACTGAACACTACTTGGGGAAGCCAATAAACACACCCTAAAGCCAGTCTAGGTTTTAACTCTGTAGTAACTTACGAGGAAAACTGTTCGCAGAAACTTCTGTGCGTTCAGAAGAAACCCTTCGGTTTGGCGCAATGTATAGATAGGGATCTGAAGAACGTATTGAGTTTTAAGTATTCTAAATAAAGCAACTGAAAACGGATTGCAGTGAAGCGATGAATTGATTTATTTCGTTTTCTCGGCAGCTGCTGACCTCAAGTGGCAATTAAGCGTAATTACAAAAGTCTAGAGGAAAAAAAAAAACCATGAGGAACCCAGCTATTGAAGCATGGTGAACGAATATCCGTGGCATCACAGAATGGACATAAAAAAAATCGCTATATAAACACAGCCCTGTATAGTCTCTTTCTGTTCTTTGAACCTGCAGGGTTTTATGGTTTAATGCTTCACTGGATGGCCATAAAAGCTGAAATTTCATCCAGGGCTTTAACAAATATATAGCACAACAGAACAAATAGCAAATAAACAGAGCTGTTAATGAGTCTAAACGTTTCTTTATATTACATTATGTAAAACAAATTACAGCAACATTAATGGGGATATATTAATGGCATAAAAGTCTGAAGAACCCAAGGATTCCTATATCAGTCTTTCATAGAATGTTAGGGGTTGGAAGGGAACTAGAAAGATGCTCGAGTCCAACCCCCCTGCCAGAGCAGGATCACCTAGATCAGGTCACACAGGAACCTATGCAGGAGGGTTTTGAACGTCTCCAGAGAAGGAGACTCCACAACCCCCCTGGGCAGCCTGTTCCAGGCTCTGTCACCCTCACAGTGAAAAAGGTTTTCTTTACGTTTACTCTAAACCTCTTGTGTTCCAACTTACTCCCATTGCCTCTTCTCCTAGCACTGGATGAGATTGAGAAGACCCTGGCTCCATCCTCCTTACACTCACCCTTGACATATTTATAGACATTAATGAGGTCCCCCCTCAGACTCCTCTTCTCCAGGCTAACGATCCCCGCCTCTCTCAGCCTCTCCTCATAAGGGAGAGGCTCCACTCGCTTAATAATCCCCCTTTCACTCCTGAACAGGCAACACCAAGTGCCTAAATTTGGCCTGATATTTTTCAGCTATATAATAATGGATAAGATGAAAAGAAATATCCTTTACTTTCAAACTGAATACATTACAGTGGGTAGACAGACCTCCAAAATACCATCTTTACTTTTCATGGTGCCAGTACCTGATATTTCCAATAGGCATTTGGTCAATTCAAAAATGAAACTGGCATACTCAGAACCTATGTAATCAGAATTCACATAAAATCTGTTTGAAACTGCTTTTTTTTTCCTAACTGTATTTTAATTTCAAAGTTCAAATTTCAGTATTTCATGCCTCTATCACTGAAAGAAAAGAAAAAATAAATCAAACACTTGTAATATCAATAAACCTCTGTCCAAACATAAAATTCCTTTTTTTTTTTTTAATCAATTATCATTAAACTATTACTTTTTTCACTGCTGGTTCTTCAACATTTAGCTTAGATTCTTACTTTTCCAACCCAAATTCCTTCCAAACCTTCCCCAAATCTTGAATTGTTTAATTTCTGATTAACTAAACGTGCAAATTTTCCTGTTAGGCAGAAGTTATCTGGTCATGGCTCAAAATGCAGCAAACAAATGGGAAGTTTTCAGTTACAATAAACCACAAAATAAAGCGTTAGACATACAATATATAGTAAATTACCCCATTTCATATTACCCCTCATTTTAATGTCTCTAAGACTGTCAGAGAAATTATTGTAAAGACTGAAGAAAGCAGAATTTGCTATGAAATTTAATCAGGCTTTCTTCAGCAGAGTGTGGATTCCAGTACGCTTGACAAGTACAGAAAAGCCACATTACCCTGCAATGTACTGTTTCATGTAGAAAGATTTCATTTTCACACACATAAGCAAAGGAGCAAAATTAAGTTTCTCCAAGAAATATTTACCTTGAACTTCTTAACTGGCATCTTACATCATCTTCTTTGTCCTGAAGAGTAACTGTTCTGTAATAGTCTCTCCTGCTGTAATACAGTAGAAGCTATAAAAAAAAATAAATAAAACCAACTCTGGCCATCAGGTTGAAGACAAAATTTTAATTAATCAGCTCCTGTCCTTTCCTTAGATTCATAGCCAAGGGTTCGTAATGAGACACAACTGGATAACTTAAGATTTTTTTTGCATACAAAAAAAAGATACTACTTATTCACATGGGTATTATATATTGCCAGGAAAGAAATACAGCTCGCTTCCAGCTATAGCTCAAAAGGAAGAAGAACCAAATCCTCAAGTCACAGAAAAACCATCATTTCCTGACAAATGACATGAGCATTTAACAAAACAGGCTTGTACCAACAGACCAGCACAAGCTCTTAAAATTTCTCTGATCACCATTTACCGTTAACAAACTATAACCAACAAATTCATAACTGTTTATGCTTTAAGGGTCCTGCCAAGCTCTTAATGGAGTTTCATGGATCAGCAATTTTCCACATGTCTTATTTTGGGAATCAATGGACTGGAGGCCATAACACCTGTTCACTTTGCAGAAGCTGAGCTAGGATTTATATTTACAGTCTATCCACCAGTCCTGAGCTCAACACCTCCGAATGTCCTGTGATTGCTTCCACACTTTGCTCGCTTCATCAAAGCAAAGCTTCTTGTTTGTTTCTTTTGCCTTTTCTGACTTTGCATCTGTGGATGGAAAGTAAGGACACTTTTCCCCAGTTTCTAAATGCCTTTGAAGATTGGAAATGCAGTTCACGTTACACACACGTGGTTTTATCAAAGCCTTTATGCTACGGTAGCTGAACACTAACAATATTCTGTCCAAAACAGAGTTAATATCACCACTTACATTCATTAAAAACTGTGGCATCGCGCAGTACCGTCACAGAATGGTTTCGTTTGGAAGGGACTTGAAAGATCACCTAGTTTCACAGGCAGAGCATTCCTGCCACGGACAGGGAGAGTCACCTTCCACTAGATCATGTTGCTCAAAGCCCAACAACCCCAGGTCCTTCTCCAGAGGGCTGCTCACAAATTTACAAGATCTGCCTCCACAAAGTAACATCAAAGATTAGGTATTTATACAAGGTTCATTGAAGATGCAAATTAGCCCAAGACATTTTTATTAATGAGCAGAAAGCATGTAAGAACTTAATCTGACTCTAACATTTGAGTGATAAGTGGGTAAAGTATGTGCTGACAGACTTGTTCTACCACCACCCAGGGACCATGGGTAACACATATGTAAGAGCAGAAGCTTTAGCCACACATGCCAGAGATCAAAATAACTCCTCTAGGCCCTGGATTCTCTCACTGTTAATATGTGCTTGAACCTGAGGCTGCTGCACTTTGATTCTGAGAATTTCAGCAGATTATCTTTTCCAAAGAGACTCACCCTTTAGAAAACCCAATACCCTCTAGAGGTCCAACATTCAGAACGACTTTTCTCCTGAACAAAAAGACAGGGAAGCCAAATGTGTCTAAAGGGGGTTAGCTCTGTGCATGAGAGATCAACTGCTAGAATTTTCCCAGACTGGAGGATCTCCTAATGGGGGATAATTCCTTCACAAGGGAGGAAGTAGAGTTATGGTTAGTGCTCTCCTGGTTAACACAGTAACAAAGCTTAACAAAGGTTGATGAACTTTTAAAGACAGATGTTAATATAAATACACTCACTAGAATCCCTTCTCCAGCCACCAGAAAAATAGAAGGGACTGAACGAACGACAACAGTAAATGGATCAGAAGATGCAAATAAAAACACTGGAAGGCACTTAATAAGCCTAGGGAGCACGCAGCTAGAAAAAAAAGATGCTTTTTTCATAAACACATTCAGTCTTTTAGCTAGGAATATGTAAGTGAAAGGATCTTGTCAGCGGCTGAATCAAGACATCCAACTCTTATTGCAAGAAGACTTTTAACTTTAGGAGATGCTCATCTGAACAATCAATGGTTTACGCACAAAAATGCAATTGGTTTCACTGGTGTTACAGCAGCACAACACTGCCATTAACAGATGAATAATTAGGCTCTCAGATGGTAAGAATACGGTAACTGTCCCAGCTTTGCCACCAGAGCTACTGGACAGGTCATAAGAGGTGCAGGACCAGAGGTCAAAAGCTGCTTAACCATCGACTATTGGAGGGAAGGTCCATAAGCTTCTGAAAAGCCAACTGGTTCAGAGATGTTTTCAGGTTCTGGAAACATTACCTGGAAGGATTTGGTTTTAAGATTGTAACATTTTAATTGTAAACAAACTTCACTTCTTGTATTTCCACAACCCAATGCAGTTAAAAAAAAATAGCATCACTAGAAAGATACTAAAATATATAGGTAATAGCAAGTTATCAAGCACTTATTACCACTTTAATAGAAATCAGAATAAGATGTGGCTGTGCTAATTTTATGCTTCCTTCTGCAGATGAATGAAGATTTTCTGTCTCAAAACATTTGCATTTCCCACCCCCCCCCCAAAGTAATTTTCAATTTTGCTGGATACAGCACAATTGCATCTACTCTTTCAGCTGCAATGGGTTGTTGAAATTGAGCTCTTGCCCAGCACCTGCTCTTAGTCAGACAGCTGAAATCAGAGGTTAGAGGAAAAAATAAAGATTTTTATGTCATTGTAATGCATGTCTCTTTTTAGCTTTGCTGCAGTCAGTGTTCAATTATGTTCTGTAACAATCTCCATTACCAGAGCCAGTGTTTTTCTGTGCCACTCTGCATGTATTAACTTTCTTCTTCACACGTGACAGCCTTCTTAGCAAAGCAGAGGTGTCTTAAGAGACATTTGCCCATAGATTTAATGAGTCTACATGTTTGGGGTGGGGTTTTTTGGCCCATTGAGGATGCTAGGGTTCAAATGTAGCTTCATTCTGAATGTTCTAAAGGAAGATAACAGATACAATAAAACTTAAATTATGTCTCACCAAAGGCCTGATAGATCAAAATTAACCTGAAATTTCATCTAGCCTCTTGAGCACAACACAGAACACTTAACAATGAAGGGCTCCCACATAATTTTTTTTTTTCCTGGGTGCATCCTATTTTTACAAGCTCAGGATCCTTCTTGTTCAGAATTTTTCTGAGTTCACTGTGTATCCCAAATGTTTAAGACTTCAGCAGCAGGAATCAAGGCCTGACATCAGTAGGAAGAAAGACACGATGACTTTGACCAGCAAGGCTCTGCAGCAAATGGGAAAGAAGAGGCTGCTGTGAACAGCTACTGAGAATGCAGGAGAGGGAGCTTTGCTTTGAAGTAGGAGGGAGCAACAATGCAGGGACAGAGAGCTCCGACACAGGAGCCAGAGGGTGAACAACATGGAAATTCAGGATCTGGGACTTGGGGGGGAAAGGAAATCCAGAGCAGGAAGGATTGGAGACAATGAGAGGGAGGATTTTAGAAGCTTGGAGCAGAAGAGGTTTTATTACAAATACATTATAATAAATTGACCTTGAAAAGAAAGGACACGGATAAGGTGGAAAAGTTTGTGCCTAAAAATTAACCTCTTCGAAAAGTGGAGATGTTAGAAAACAGTGTTGTAAACACTTTCTCTTCTCCATTAAACTGCCAGCGCTTGGGCTCACATGGCCAACTTCACAGTGAAAAAAATTCTAGCTGTCACTCCCGCAGTGAAAACTTTGACCATTAAAACCCTAAAATCATAAACATAACTCTGTGGGGAAAAAAAAAAAGAAAGTGTGACGATAATTGCTCCAATAATAGTGTACTCCCAGTCGAGAAAGGTTCAGGCCACAAACAAGGCCACAGCAAGTCCTCAGTCTGTCACAGATACCCCCCCATGGAGAGATAGATACAACATTAAGACTTTCTGTATGAAGTTCCAGATCCCTGATCAGCTACCCACATCTAATGCTTTGGGGTATATTGTTAAAAACTAAATAAAGATTTAGGGTTTTTTTTTTTCCCCCCCTAGGTTCCATGTGCAAGAACAAATAAAGATTCAAGGTGGATTTTTTTTTTCCCCCAGAAATATGCAGAATTTTTGTCCAAAAATTCTCCTTATCTTTATCACTGTGGATTTGAATGTGTCTTTGAGAAATCTATCCCTCATTCCATATTCATCAGAAGAGAGGACCCTAACAGTTACAATCAGCATACTCAAGCCAAGTTTACAGCCTTGTAGATGCACCTACCCTACAGCTAATAATTTACCACTTTTCACTGATGCCACAACCACCATTCATTTCTAACTTCCACTTTCCCAACCTAGTAGATCAGCAAGAAATGACAGATACGACAGATCAGTTAGAAGCACTGCTCTAACTGCCAACAAATCCTTTGGCCCATTCAACCATTTCATAATCATCTTACATTTCAGTGCACCGAATCTCGGCCAAAAAGCCTTCATATCCGTGTCTCAGTCCTTACCACAAAAGGAGCAAAATCTGAAGACCTGCAACTATAATGCTGTTATCAACAGTGATATAGAAAGCATCCAAATTCATACTCTTGTACTAATAGCCACACTCTGAAGAGGAACAAAAGGCACTTTTGGAGGATGCCAGATGACGTAGCCCTCAAAACAGATGAAGTTTCTATTTAAAGAGTAAGAATGGAAATCTACGATAAAATTTACACATCCCTTCTTGCAGTTTTCAAAGCTCTCCAGACCTATCAGTAAACACTCCTAGTCAATTCCGTAAGAATCTATACAGTTTTTAAAAGCCGCACGAACTCCGACTATTTCATCCATTTGCAAGGAGTTTCTGATGTTGTTTTGAAGTTTCCTTTTGGTAACATAGGATTTAAAGAAAAACTGATGAAAAGCTTTGTATTTTAAGATTTCTTCTTACAGAAAGACCTACTAATTCCTCTCCTCAATGATAATCCCCTCCTGAGAAGCATTGCTTACTCCAAGGAGAGCTCCATGAGTTCCTCAGTAGCTTTTATTAGCCAGCACATTCGAGTTTCAACTCTGAATATACCCAGAATGTTTGCCTCTATACATGAATAACTATAAATACATGTCCGAGGAATATTAGTGAATTTTGCCTCACAAAAATCCCTTTTAACAGGTCCACGTTGTGAAGGAGACCAACAAAGTGACCCGCACGGTGCCTGGCAGAACCTGAAACACAAGCCATACATCAGTCTAAAAGACTCTAGGGCCTCGGTTTAATCCTCATTGCAAAGCACTACGTTGCTTCGGAAATTCCTCACCGCTCCTCCTGGAGCTGCAGTTCCACCAGCTCTGCTTTCCAGAGCCAGATGAACCACAAGCCGCACACAGACACATGGAGCAGTTTATTTGCTGGTTTGGGACCTCTGCCTAAAGGAATTCGACTTCAAATGCCAGGGTCTTGTGGCCATCAGGACAACTTACCCTGCTCACCTTAGAGAGGGGGCACTTCCCACTCCTAGGAATCTTGCTTTCTTTGAGGAAGAAATGAAATGTGTGAATAAAAAGAGTGCTCTGTTTCTCCTAGGCTGGTAAATACACGATTGAACCTAATAAACACTTCTCTAGGGTAAGATCACCCTCTGCTGTCGGTTGCCTTTTTTCTAAATCCACAGGGTTTCTCTTTCTCACATATTTGAGATGAGAGAAGCTTCAGTGAGCACAGCTACCGGTATTCCAATTTATTCAGCAGCAACCCCTGCGGACTGCTAACAGCAGACTGCGATTCTGCTTGGATTACAAGGTGTAGGTAAGTAATTCCATCCTTAATCCATCACTGTCGATGCTGCTAAGGGAACAACTTTCACCTGGGAGAAGTCAGGGAGAAGAAAAGATTGAGATTGGAGGGGGGGGAAAGGCATGGTACAAAAAGAGAGCAGAAATAGAGAGGACAGAAGGCCACTAAGAGTCCTACATGCAAGTGCACGCAGAGGTTAAGTAGGAAATGAGGGAATAGGATGAAAAACCAGGGTGCAAACAGAAAGGAGGTAGCCAGAGTCCAAGTAGTATTTTTCAACAGCAACGAAAAGTCTCCGTCCCAACATCATTACACCTCCTATTACGCTGATCCCAGTGTAAAATGGGAGAGATGTTTGCGGCCTCAGTAAATGTTGATGGATACTACTACATTACAGCCTTGATCAATAAATCTCAAGTACATCATAATGGAGCCTCAAAGCTTTTCCACACAGACCTGTCAGTAAACTGGGACAATATTACAAATAGACAACAAAGGATAATGCAAACACTGCAAAAAAAATGGAACAACACGGAGACAAGTGAATTTCTTAGAGGATGGAACGGAAGGCAGAAAAGATGAAAAAGGAGGTAAGCTATTTAGATATAAGTGATGGAGAACATCAATAACTGCACACCTACTTTATGTGATGGAGGACTTGGGAATGGAAGAGAAAACACTGAAAGCAGTAATGGGACCGGTGATTAATTTCTGGTTTCCTTTTTAAAGGAACCGTCGATAGTAACTTCATCGCTATACTTCACGACAGTCATCACCCCAATTAAAGTCTCTGCCCACTCAGGCTAGAGAAGTCCCTTTTGTATTTTTATCACACAAACAGTGTTTTTGAGGTACATATAAGACTCCTTTGATTTTGCTCTGGCTACTTATTATTTTTATGTTATTTACTTGCCTACCTAGACGTCTGGCAGATGCGTCGCATAGTCCCAAACATGTAACATGGGTCATTTGTACCAGAAAAGACCTAAAAATAATAATAATAATCTGCCTTCTAAGTAGGCACTACCTGGAGTTTAAAATGAAACTTGGAAAACTATCTTTTCAACCAATTCTGCTCTTGGAATGTCCAAACTTCTAACCCAAGCGCAGATGCATGGTTGATTATTCTCTTCTTCCCAAGCTCCCTGCTTTCATAGTAAGCAGATTTTGTACTCCTCAGTAAACAACCTAAAGTGTAGCCAAGCAAAGCTGATACCCTGAAAAAGTAATGCCAGGCTCTCTAACAGCATGAGATACTTCAGTGCTTGGAAGGAGGGGAAAACCAAGGAAGCTTCACTCAGGTTTTTCAGCTCTAACCCAAAGCCTTTAAAAACCTGGGCCTGTTAAAGGAAGATTGGTTTAAAGACTAAAAAAACAGAGCCTAGAAATAGCTTGAGTTGTCAAGGGAGATCTTAATAAAAGAAAACATTAGAAAAATAAGAAAACCAAATAATTAAAGGAACCAACCTCCTGCAGATGAAGAGGAAATACGGTACGGTCCCCTGTGTTCCACCCAATAACAAACCGGCTCCTTGAAACGTAACCGTTTGCTGGGTAGAAGCTACTCCGCCGTAACCCTCCCACCAGGGGCGAGAGATCGGGTTTAAATAACGCAGGACGCCTGACGGGCGGGAAAAGACAAGAGAACCAATAACAGCTCCGCTTAGCATTGATAAGCAGAGCTCACAGCCAATCAAGTTGTGCGAGTGGGCGGCCGCCACCTGAAGGAGGCGGGGCGCTCGGTTGCTAGGGCCGCGCTGTTGCTAAGGCCGCTGCCGAGCGTAGTGGCGGCCGCTGCTGCTCTCCTGGCCCACCGCCTGCCCCGGGGCGATGGTGAAGCTCGCTGCCAAGTGCCTTCTGGCGGGTGAGTTCGGCACGTCCGGTCCCGTCCGCCCCGCTGGTTGTAGGGGCCTGGAGCGGGCTCCGTGGGGTGGGGAGAGGCCGGCAGCGGGGAGGCGCTGAACGCCCGGGCCCGCTCAGCGAGGGGGGAGCTCAGGGCAGGCCGTACTCGGAGGTGGGAACTGGGGTTGTTTAGTCTTGAGAGGAGGAGGCTCAGGGGAGGCCTTGTCGCTCTTTCCAACTCGCTGAAAGGAGGCTGTAGCGAGGTGTGGTTGTGTTTCTTCTCTAAGTAAGAAGCGGTAGGATGAGAGGAAAAGGCCTCAAGTTGTGGCCAGGGCAGGTTCAGACTGGACATTAGAAAAAATTTCTTCACTGAAAACGTTGTCAAGCACTGGAACAGGCTGCCCAGGGAAGTGGATGGAGTCACCAGTCCTGGAGCTATTTAAAAGACATGTAAATGCGGTGCCGAGGGATGTGATTTACTGGTGACCTGGCGGTGCCGGCTTAACATGTTGGACTCAGTGATCTGAAAGGTCTTTTCCAACCTAAACAGTACTGTGATTCTCAGCCCCTCATCATGGAGTTGCCTCCATGGAGAAGAGGTGGGCAAAGAGGCAACAGGAGAAGGGGGGAGACGGGAACAGTGGAAATCATGTTTGTTGTTGCCTGTCCCATATCCTCTTCCTCCTACAACACACAAAGAATCGAGAGCTGTGTTCACGGAGGGTGTGATGCGTACGTAGCTGGACCAGCTGAGAATGCAAGGGCAGGATCTGAAAGAAAGAAAGAGGGAGGGAGGGAAAGAAAGAGTATTTCTACAGTGTGGAAAGGTGGTCTGAGGATGAGGAAAATGTGAACAGAACAGGGCAGACAGCTCAATCCTGCCTTGTACAGGAGGCTCCCTTTGTGCTGGAGGAAAAATTCATATCAGAAATCGGGATGATTCTGAGAGTGTGATGGAAAGGCAGAGCCTTAGCAAAGAGTAGAAGGACAAAGTATGTGCACTTCACAGAGGCTTCTTTTTCCCCAAGCAAACTGGAGGTTAACCTGAAAAAAAGTGAGGTGAAGACACTGGTGTATTTAGCCTGGGTATATTATAGAGGTTCTGAGAGTAAGTACAGCTGATTGTTAACACTGCAGGAAGAATTTTTTTATTATTATTATTATTTTCCCCTTCCCTCTACACAGAAGGTCTGTGCAGCCTCAGCCAGAAACATAGAAACAGAACTGTCTGGGTTGGAAGGGACCTCCAGAGGTCATCCAGTCCAACCCCCCTGCTGAGAGCAGGGACAGCCTCAACTAGA
>JAAGNO010012397.1:10489-31155 GCA_033439905.1 Ceryle rudis | reverse complement strand
CCCTGGCCCAGGTTGCCCAGCAAGGTGGTAGATGCCCCATCCCTGGAACTATTCCAGGTGAGGTTGGTTGGGGCTCTCTGAGCAACCTGCTCTGGTTGCAGATGTCCCTGCTCCCTGCAAGGGGATTGGACTAGATGACCTTGAGAGGTCCCTTCCAACCAAAACCATTCTGTGAATCTGTGATTTCTGAGGCAAAATCAAGGCTGGACTCCATTTAGGACAGTATTCAATTGTCTAAGACATGATCTTCTCTCCCTCTCTCATCCTCTATCTTTTTTCCCCTAGTGTCATATTAATTTTTCAGGTTCTGTCTTCTTCAGCAGTTGTGCAAGGTCTAGGTGGTAACAGATTTTTTCATTATGCAACTCCCTTTCATCGCCAAATCACCATCCATCTGAAAATTGCATGGAGATCCTGGAGAAAAATGGTTGTGTTTATGATTAATCATTCTAGTGTACATACACAAGAAGACTGAACTTAAATTTCATGGCTATCTTAATTTTGGTCTCTTCTAACTTTTTAGTATTTGATTTTACAGCCCTAATGATCTTTTAATGTAGTTTTGTGTGAATATTCTTGGTTTTTAAAACAGCAAACTGAAAACCTGGGAATTCCTTCGTAAGAAGCAATAACTGCTCCCACATGGACCATCAGGAGGGCTGATTTCTTTGCTCAAAGTAAGGTCTCAAAAATGTAAAAAAATAACAAGGTTCAAACAAAGTAGTTTCATTCTGAGTTTTGTTTTTCTTGTGACATATTAATAATTTGGATTCAAACTGAAATGAGTCTCTATAGGAGATGTAAAATCCACATGGAAAAATCAAAATTCCTCCTTTTCAAAGTGTTTGAATGAAACATTTAGATTTCTCAGGATTTTCACATCACTGAAAATGGTTTGGCAGTACTGACACATGCTGGAGTCAGTGGTGGTGGTTTCTCCTCTGCAAGGTCACATCTCCAGAGTTGTCCCTGCCTCACAGCACAACTGACTGTAGTAGGAGAGAGTAATTTTTGTGTATGTGCTAGAGGACAAGGAGGCAAACATTTTGTCCAGGAGGTCTGCAGCAATTTGCTAACAGGAGATGACCCAGAAATCCTGGCTGGACCTCACTTGAGAATGTTGGTAGTGTCCCCCTTCTCAGAATGCTCAGGGTCCCACTGCCCTGCCAGTCACCCCCTCCTAACCTAGGCTGTGTTTCCCATCTCCAGGGCAGTGGTGGAATGGTGACCATCCAGCCTTATACAGAAACAGCCTGGAGGTTGTCAGGACCCAGGACGCTGCATGCAACATGCAACGTGTACTGTGCAGCAGTGCCTGTGTTTCCGCAGCGATGACTGCTTTCCTGGTGTCAAAGCACTGGATCAAATGTTTGCAGACGCTTATTTTCTTTTCCCCTTCCAGCTTGTCCATGACCCTTCAGCTTGCCCTTGTGCCATTCCCATCTCCCCCTACACTTCAGCTCCTCTTCTCCACCTCCTCATCTCAGTTTCCAGACAGTCAGCAGCTGCTTCCTTCAGTCCTGGCCTCCCCTTCTATTTCTAGTCTCCTCTGTCATCCTTTCCCCACAATGCTCCCCTCAGGCCTATATCTACCCCTCCACCTGAGCTCCCACCACTGCTGATCCTAAACACTGAAGCACCAACTTCTTGGTGAAAGCCCTGCTATAAATTTCTACCAAGGACGAAAATGCATTTTTCTGCCCTAATCAATTTCCTGGGACATATCTGAACCTTTTATTTTTTTTTTTTTTTCCTTGGCCATATTTCAAAAAAAGTCAAACGAATCTGAACCGCTCCCCCCCCCCCCCCCCCAGAAGGGCAGAAATCTGTTTCAGCAACTCCAGCAGTGTCTCAGGTTCAGCAGAGTTCATTAAAACAGGGAGAAGAAACATGTAATAGCAAGAGCAGAGCAACACTTAGTGTAGGTGTCCTTTCCAGCTCTGGCTATGCTATCCCTCTGTGGCCTTCATTTTCTAAGTTGAGAGAAGTGGAAAGACAATATAGTAGCCTATAATCTCAGTTTATGATGACCTATCCTAAGGGACAAAGGGCTATATCTAGAGATGTATAGTCACATCCAGCAGTAATCTGTTAACTACAGTAACAGCCTGCCTGTTCACTGCTGAATAAAGATGAGCGTAATGGGCTTCTCCCATCTCAATGTCAGAAGTCATGGGTTGATGCCTGTGAAGCCTGTTCAGAAAGCACATGGTATTGTTGTTACCCTCTAGCTTCACAAAAACTGTGTGCTCCTGGATTTTCAAATACATTAATAGTGCTGGAAGTAAATTGCCCTTTCCAACAAGAGAGGAAAGAAAGGCATTGACTCCATTCATCCTGTCTAGTTTGTCACCTACAACGTTAGGAAAATAAAAGCCTCCAGTTGCCCATTTTGCACTGTGCTCATATATCTCTATGTATGTGCGCCTGTGTGCATACATGAGTATGCGCATGAATGTGATTGTGCATGCAAGAGTATGTGTGATAACATCATCCAGATGCCACATCATACTGGTGGATTATGTCAGTCTCACCCAATGAAGCACACTGAGCAAATGCTAATAGTTAAGAGCTAATAAACACTACACTAGAAGGTCAGTGCTGAATCATTTGGATTGTGCACATGGTTCTCAGATACTTTCCCCCAGTATTTCCCTATAGCTGTAGATAGTCTGTGTGGATGCAGATCTCTCTGTAGGAGGGATTTTTAAAGCCTTGCCCTTTACTGAGTCAGCTCAATATGTTCAGAAAGAAACAGCCCCAATACAGTTGGACAGCATTATTGCCAGAAAACAGACTTCACAGGTTTCCAAAGGATGCTTTCCGTAAGAGTTCCCATGTCTTTGATATGGTTGGCTCAAAAAGAGAGGTCATATTTACAGAGGTCAGAAACGGGAGAGCATACGATTCTTTGTCTCCGTTTTATTTCTCTGTATCTTCTTACCTTTTCTTTCTTACCAGTCCTTGAACTCAACATATAATCACAGTAGACTTCAGGCTGTGCTCCTGTTTTGACAATGCAATCTTTATGTAAATCAAGTGAAAATGTCCTTGCTACTTGCATGATAAAGTGCTTTGCTGTCTGATACCCTTTTGGCCACCTGTAGCAGTTAATAAACTGGAGCCTTTGTTGACCAAATCACTGCCCACTTCCTCCCTTCAGCTGACCCTTTTGTGAACTGCAAGGAGTTCTTGTTGAGTCAGTAGATGTAGTTAACAGTTGGCCACACGGTGCTGGAGATAACTGTGGGAATAATGAAGACACTGAGAGAGTTCAAAAGAAACGTGTTGGATCAGGAAAATCATTTTGTGTCAATCTTCAATTATTGATTTAACCCTGGACCTAAACTTCTTCTGCTTTAGGATTATTTAACCTTTTAGCCTTTCTAAAATTTGGGTAAATGTTCAGAGAAATAATCCACTTTATTGCTAGGACAGGAGCAGACACTATTAAAATTCCAGGACCAATACTGGACCAAGATTGATGTACCTTCAATGGTCTGTGTTGAGGATAGAGCTAAAACTACTTGTAAATTCAAGGCAACTCCCTGAATAAACTTTTCTGTTTTTTTGATGGTCCTCTAGAAAATGTGCTCTCCCTCCTGCCCACCATGTGCTGCTCTGATGTGGGGATGGGGTCAGGAGCAAGAATGTTATAGGGGAATTTGGACACGATTAGTCAGGATCAAGGTGGATGGGAGCACATATTGGAAAGACTTGAACTGAGGTTGAGAGAATAAGGGATTCTTATAGAAGCCTCTCAGGAAGATTGCTATGAGTTCAGACTGGGAACTGGGGACTTGAAAAGAAAGAGAAGAATGGACAATGGATACTTCTCTGAAGTTTCATGATGCAGTTTTAGTAGGAAGGATCCAGAGGTTATGATTGTTTCCATCTCTTTCCAAGAGTGTCCCCGTTTTCAAGCGATTTGTCCACAAGACAGATTTCAGCCTTTATTAAAGATAAGATGGCCAGCAGGAATCTGGGAATAGAAGTTACTTAACTAGTCCTGGAGGTGGACAAGTTAAGTAACTAAAACACATCTTGGTGTAAATGCAGACATGTCAGCTGCCATAAATAACTCATGAGTGTGTGAAGACACTGTTTTATTCAACTGAAGTGCCTTACCTCCTCAGCACCAGTAAAGGTGCAGCAAATGCAATGTCATTCCTTATGGGTAGATGCCATCACTTAATCTGAACCCTGTACAGCAAGATGTTTACTGCTTGTAGGGAGTCTGTCCACATCTTGAGAAGTTATTTCAACCACTAGCAATGTGGTCAAGCTCAAGAGCTCAGTTCTCAGGTTAGTAATTTCATAGATTGTAAAGCCAGAAAGGACTTTAATGATCATCTGGTCTGGCTTGGCCTCCCACATTGCACATGCTAAATAATGTCACAAAGTAAATCCTGCCTAAACTTCAACAACTTGCAGCTGAACCATAGTGTATCCTATATACATAAAAAAAAAAAATTAACCTTGATTTTAAGACTGAAGTGATGAAGAATTTATCACCATCTTAAAGTAGTTTTCCTGCAAAAGTTAATTACTTGCAGGGTTTTAAACAGACATGGCATTTCTTTTTCTTTTTATTTTTTTTGGTCTTGATCTAATTTTGCCTTTGTTTGCTAGATTCAACAACCTTCTCATGGTAGAAATATTAGTATCAACTCACCTCTGAATCAGTTTTGTACTTTGAATCATATTTTATAAGTGTGGTCTGACTTTAACAACACTGGCATCTGAATCTGTCTTTTAGGGACCCATTACCCCGACTGTGTTCCACCTATCCCAGCATGCTCCCATCCCACTCCTGCAGCACAACCATGCCACCGTGGAGGACCAGATTTGGTAGTGCCATCATCATCAGCTGGGCTTTCTGTGTTGGAGAGTGGTAGGAGGAAAGGTTATTTAGTTCTTCAGACTTTATTTGTTATTCCAGTGGCCCCATTCTTTGTCTTGTCTCTGATAGGCCAGATGCAGCCTGTGGGCCACTGACTGAACCATGCTGTCAGCAAAGTAGTGTCCAGATGACTCTATTTGGCAGAAGTATATTGAAAGTAACCTGGAGAACAGACAAACAGATCTGCTTCTGTGAATACTGACATCTGGTTTTCAGCCTCAAAAGGGGGAGAAATATCCCCATAAAGTCTGAGATGCTGAAATTTTATGGGAGACAAAAATTTCTGATAATTTTCCCTTTTCAATGAATCAAAATGTTTCCTTTACTTCTGGATCAACACTGACCTGCTGGTGGGCTGTTCTGGAGCTCAGCTCCTCAGAGCTGGGCATGGAGCAGCCCAGGAGTGGCAGACTTGTACCTACAGAGTGTCCTCAGAGCAACATGCCAGAGCTGCCGCCTAGACCTGAAGCTGCAAGGGCACCTGTAGATCAGGCACGAGATTTTGGGGGACCACAACCCCAGCTCTTTAACCTGCTTGGTATACCCTCCCTATGGCTAACATTTGACCTGCCTGCTCCATATAAAAAGAGAGCTGAAAAGCCCATCCACTGTTGACCTTATTATATAATGCATCATGGTCCTCCTGTAGATTGTACCTCCTCCTTGTGATAGCAGGGTAACGATGGGAGGAGATACAGTCCACAAGGGGTAATTTAGCTCATGGCAAAAACTGGAGATTTAGATCCTCCATACTCTAATTGTCTGGGGATTGCAGTATTACAAAGCCTAAATTTGTTGCTTTGTTGCTTAGTTGCTCCAAATGAAATGGGGCATCCTGGTTTATCAAACAAAAATCAAGGATTTCCTTCAATGTGTAGTTTTCTGGTTTTGCAGAGATGTTTCCCCATTTTCCACACCAAAAAAAAAAAAAAAAAAAAAATCTCCTCAGAAAGTTCCCAGACATCCATACATGCACCATGTGTTTGGAGGGGGGTATGTTGGGAATGGATGGACAGTAAGGACCTTCCTTTCTGAGCTGACCATACACCTCTGCCACAGTGGATAGCTGAGGGATCTCATGCTCAAGGTGTATATTTGGGTGAGACTTCTGGTTGTTAGAAATAAATTTTAGGTTTAGTTTACAGAAGTTCTTCCAAATTTTTATAAGGGCAAAGATGGTCATTATTTTGTCCTAGACAAATGCCAAGTTAGGCCACTTGATCTGGCTGCACTGCATTCCCATGCTGTTTCAAATAGCTGCTTTTACACAAGCAGTTGCTGAGTACTGTCACATAGACAATTCACCATTTCTGTTCAATTTAATCTTCACCACAGGGAGCTGACTTGCCATCTTAAAGATTATCACACATTTTCTGTATGATTCAAAATTGTTCCCCCTGTGGAACATGTTTCAGTGAACTGCAAGCAGGAGTCTGAAATAGGAAGGAAAAAAAAAAAAGAAAAGGCAAGTCTGTTAATCCACCATGACACACACACCTTGATTTTGTTTTACTGGGGGGATTTTATAAGGGCTATTATCTCCTGGTTTACATAATCCAACACTTCCCTTAGGGCAATCAAAATTGAGATTCATATGACTTGGAGTTTACAATCCAATGCAGCTGGCAAAACTGGGATTCAGATTCATGACCGCAAATGCAATCCCACAGCATACACACTAAGAGGGACAAGAAAGGCTGGGGGGAGAGAGAGAATAAGAAAAGTCCTGGTGAAGTGATCTATCATATTGTCTGAGCAGAAGTGTTTGAGAACTGATATCATTATATGAGTCAAAACTTCAGCTAATTTGATTCAAAGGTTGCGTGACCTCTACTAAGTGAGGGACTCCCTTTCCCTGCTGTCTTTGTCTGTTCTTAATAATTTAGCCAGCAACAAGGTAAGATCCAAGACTGACTTTTTCTGCTACAAACATGACTTCAGTCCAAGTATTTTAGCACCTGAACTCAAGTGAGGATAATAAATGTCAAAGAAATATTTATAGCTTGGTATATGGAGAATTTCCAGTTCCCTATACTGCAATAACACACATCCATCTGCTAACAGCATTAGAGCTGCAGTTTTAAAGCATATAGCACCTGAAAATAGAAGGCAGCAGCATGCACAGATAGTTGTTGCATTTAAATGTTTGATATCAAGCCGATAATTAAATTAGAAATTAATTATCTACCCATGGGAAGCCATTTTCTTCCTGGACTCAGGCTCACACAGAAATTCAGACTGAGCTCTGTGCCTCTTCCACTCTTGTGTTTGTTTAGCTGAAATTCATTCCTGCAATACCCAGCTTAGGGGAGCGAGCATACAGAAAAAGAAGGTTGAAGAGGAATAATTGAAATTTAAAAGTGGAAAAAAGACTTCTTATCCCATCTAATACATCCCTCCAGCCAGTACAAGCAAAATATTCTTCAGGGCTTTGTCAGGTCTAGTTTTAACTGACTGCAGTCATGGAAGCCACATCTCTTCCTTTGGGAGAAAGCTGCACATTTGAACAAAGCTCCCTGCTAGCAAATATTTCCTGATACTAAGCCTGTATTTTACTTCTTTTTAAAGTGATCCCTTTAATGCTGACTTGATCCAAGATTTTTTTCCAGTGAACTCAGCTCTATGAGATCTGGAATGTTTACTGGAATGTATGTCTTTTCACCCCCAGATTATGGTTTGAAATCTGCCCTAAACTTGCAGTGGCTGAAAGTTGCGGTTGCAGGAGAGGGTCTCACAGGTCTGTGTGAAATAGTTTGAGGTGTGTAGTCCCATACTGAAGGCACTAGCAAGGGCACAAAGCTGCTCTGTCATTCTGTTTCTGAGCCACATGCTGGTGGGAGCTAAAAAATCCTTTTGAGACTTGCAGATACATCAAGCAGGAGATGAAGTGTCCTGGCAAAGGTGATGCAAGGAGGCTTTTGCTCTTGCTGCTTTGGGTGTAAGTGCCTTGATTTTCACCCTTCTTTACCCTCTGGCACCTCCCACCAGAAGTGAAAATGCAGGCATACTGTAAGAAAATAAAGATTTTGGCAGAACTGGGGTCTTTTTCATTTAGAAAGGCTGCCTGAATGTGGCGTTTTCTTTTGAGATCCAAGATACATAACTGAATGACTTCCTCACTAATGAAGTGTTTAGCATCTTTGGTTGCAACAGAACCATGTGGGAGGCTGGTTGAAGTGAAAGCATGGATTACCATGCTGATGTTAACCCTTATAGGACACCTGGTGCTCTACGCTGTGGATAAGGAAAAGCTGGAAAGCAATAGAAGCAAATGTCTTCTGGCCTGCAAGGGGCTGTGGATATGCTGCTGTTCAGCTGTGGGAGCAGTGTCGATCTGAATCAGGGCCCCACGCTGCACCTCTCAGGAGCATCAGCAAGAAGAGCACCACTGGGGGCTGTGTGGACTGAGGCGGATCAGTTTTTCAGTAGGACTAGCTCCAGCATAAATTTGGGGCAGTTTAGATGGGACCTGAATGTATCAGAGCCAGTGACGTGCTCAAGGGATTGCCCTGCACTGGGGGACCACAGAAGTTAAGTGCTACAACCACGCCCTGCAGCTGACCTCAGGGCTGTGAACCTGGTCCCAATGTCAAACCAGTGTGACATTTAGAAAGTCCAGCTCAACCACAGCATGTCAAATTACAGTGTGTTCATATATTACGTGTGACACAGTTCTGGCATGTTGTGATATCGCAGAGGCCAGGTTACATGTCTCCAGAGGGTGGGTGGAAGAACAATCTGGCTGTCTTTTCTCCTTCAGGTGGTGGTGGTGGTGGGATGTTTGACCAACCACTACCATCCAGCTAAAGGGAAGGAGGGACAGGGAAAGAAGGCAAAAGCAAGAGAAGTTTAGCTCAGGACAGCACTCTGGGGTACAAAGCTGTCACTGGCAGGTCCCCGTGCTGATGTGCCAGTACTGTTCAAAAGTACCCTTGGGATCAGACTCGGCATTTCAGCCAGTTAATTCAGTGATCTTTTTTTCTGTCACATGGCAGAAAGTCTGCGTAACCCTTAGAGTGACACCAGTGGTTCATTCTGGAAGGATGTAGCAGTGTCTTCTCAGAAGGATGAAGGTTCCACTCTCACTCTCCATTTCTCACTCCACATAGGATGAGGAAATACCAGCAGGCACTTTGTCGGTCTTTTGCCTCGGGGTCTAGGAGCACTGGCAGCAGGTCTGCTCTGCTACTCACTAGTGCCTCATCCTTAATGCATGGTTGGCAGTACAAGAGAAAGTCTCACGAAGGAAATGTTAACATCTGCTCTTCTCTGTCTCTCCCCCCCGCCCCCTTCCTTGTTCCTCAAAACTAGCAAAAATCTGGAGTGAAAAAAGGTGGCTGATGTCTCTGATTCAAAGGTCAGAAAAGCCTCCTAGCCTCTGTTATATATATAAAGGTTATGCACCCTGAGGACTGGTCAGGTTAGATCATGCAGATGAGATATTGCTCATAAAGTTACAAATGAGAGCTTGGTTGATGACTTATCCCTGTATCTTGCTCCATCTCTTGGTCTTTTCTTCACCAACTGCAGCCTCCTTGCAAGGCACACCTCATTCAAAATTACTCTCTTCTCTTTTTTCCCCGCTCTTTCTAAGGGGGTGTATTCTTACGGATTATTTCAGACTTGAAAGAATGTTAATTAGCTATGCCTGGTTTCAGTGTTTGTAATATACTTCTCTGTGTGCTGTGCTAATTAGCATACCCTCGTCAAGCTGCTGCAGCTTGGCAAAAGACAACGGACAACGCGGATTAGTCTGTTGAACAGCATTAAAAAAACAAAAGCCCAAACCAAGGAATTTACCAGAATAAACCAGATACCTAAAGCATCATTCTCTAGCAAACATTGCTTCATGTGAAATTTAGCAGATGAGTGCCCGGCTTGTTTTCATTTTCTGTTTTCATTTTCATTACAGGCACACGGTGTAAAAATTGGAGTGGATCCTTATTTCAAAAAGTAGCTTAAGATCCTATAAACTGAAAAGCTGCAACACCAGAGCTCTAGTAAGGCGCTTTGGAAGCCTTTGCATGTGTTTCTTAAGCCAAGACCAGTTTCATATCAGAGTGTAAACTCTGGGAGAGACTTGAAAATACATCATTGCTGAGGATGTGAGGAAGCAAGCTGAAAATGTGCCTTCTGCAAGAATCTGTGTGGGTAAAATTTGATCGCACTGATGTTCATGGGAAATGAATGAAGAATGAGCATAAGCATTGCCACAGTGAATTAATTTGGAAAGTTACACTAATTCTAGCCAAATTTATTTTCAGCTTTTGCCGAGCTTTGCTGCAAGTCCAGTTGTGTAAAACCATCTGTTCTTTTCCAGAGCAACCTTATTAAAGACCCATTGATAGTATTTCATCTCCTTCCTATAGAGAATGTTTCAGCCTTTATTACAAACCCTTAAATGTGAGGAGCTGCAACCTTGCCATTCTGTTTGCACTCAGAAAATCTGATGATGGCAAATCTGACATTTCTCCTTGAATAAAATCACTTCTTCCTCACACTGTGTCTCCTGTTTGAAGTAAATTCCTGTTGTACTTTAAACAGTTACTTGTTACTGATTGACACAAATTAATGTCTATGCTGTGACTTATAGTAGGTCCCATGGTAGATTTATATGTCTGGTAATTGCACAGATAAAATATGTTCCTACTGTAGATGTATGGGTGAAATGTGTCCTGTAGACTGCCTGTTGCCAGCTGTACTTCTTTGAAACTTTAGCTCAAAAAGCCACTTTATGTAGAGAAGAGCTGTTAAAAAAATTATTCAGAGTTCTCATACAACTTCTGGAGAAAAATTCTAATCAAAATAAAATGAGTTACTATATTTCACTTCATGTTGAAGTTTACATTTAAATTTGATTCCTAAAGAGAAACACTTTTTTTTTTTTCCTTCTTGCTTCTTTTCTCTGCCCTCTCTCTCTGTAAAAAGGAGAGAGAAAAAATATGGGGAAATGAGTAATATACATACATCAAAAATGCAGGAAAGCACCAGAGTAATCTTTCTTGTGATTTTGGATTTAACTAAGGCAAAAGCAAAAAGTAATATATACAGGTTTTTTCTCACTTTTTGTCTTCCAAGACAACAAATAAATATTTAAAAGTGCTCATCTTCCACTTCCTTGAGCTTATGAATTATTAAAAATTCTTTCTGGTGCAGAAAGGATGTGGAGAGAAGGGAGAAAACTAGGAAAGAAAAAGATAGGAGGCAATGACAGCCTAATTATCTAATACCTGAAAATTGCATAACAACAGGAAACAAACCAAGCAAGACATCTAAAATGACCCTCATTGAAATAATCTGGGAAGTTGCACATTAAAAATATATCTTCAAATGGAGATTGTTTCTAGAGAGAGATGTTTTTGACAGAAGTATATTTTTCAGCAGGAAACTTCCTCCCACTCTGCTTCTTTGATCTGTAATGAAAGGAATTTTTTTTTTTTTTTCCAGAAAACCTTTTCTCTTTGAGCTTTCTGAACCTTAAAACACTACCTTCTCTGTTTGATCTGATTATAAGTATATTGTATATTTCTGGAGTGGGTTCCTCTCTGAAGACTGTTGCAGAGAGCACAGCATACACATGGAACCATGGAACTATTCTGTAGGCTGAGCTGCCATTAAAAAAACCCCAAAACTCTCTGCAGGATAGGACACAACTGCACAGAGGGGAGTCTGGAAAAAAAATTAACCGGAGTCCCTCAGGAAAACTTCTACTCTTACCACTAGCATCATGAGGTCTTTACTTTCTGCTAAGCCCAGCAATGAGCTCAGTCTCTGAGGTCTCATTGAAAAGATCTGAGCACAGTAACTATACGATAGACATTTTATCTGTCCAAGGATAAACTGCTTAATAGGTTCTGCTGGGATTCAGAACTGCAGTTCCTTGAAGTCTTGCTGCCTTAAACCAGTTGCTTAGGTTGCTAACCACCCCAGCAGTCTTGAGGAGAGCACTGTTTTGTCTGCTTATGGAGCAGTCTCATCTAGACAAACAGTGAAAATGTCCCTTTGTGTGTGGAGGGATGTCTTTTGTTTGCTGGTGCATCTGAAAGGACTGGGTCATAAGTTTTGCAGCTCCAGCACATCTTTTCTCCATTGGTCACGGCAAAAGTGAAGGACCATTTAGCTCCTTTCCAAACACTGGTGGTATTTTTCCACCATCGCTACACTGCATGTTGGGTGCAACATTTCATTGACTGGAAAGCATCCAGAGGATGGGAGAGGAAGACTTCTCCTCCTGTCCTCCAGGATCAAGAAATGCTTTAACTGAGAGAATGTCAAGGACATTGCAGGTTTGTGGGCTCTGATCTTCGGACAGGGGGGTAGTGTTGGTCTGTCCGAAGCTAGGGAGCTGCTGCAAATAAGTTCTTAGCTTTTCTGAAACTGGACAAGATCACCTTCACCTTCTGACTGCTTCCCTTACTTGCTCCTGTTTGCCATGCTCAGGCAGCTGGTCCAGCTCAGAGACTATTTTCAGAGGTGGTGGTGCATAGATGGTAATATCTGTGCCCCCTGGTCTGACACCTCCCTGACTGAGAAGCTTTCCTCTGCAAAGACAACAATAACAAAAGATCTCCTTTCTAGTTTGGTCAAGGTTGGAAGCTGAGCTTATGTTTGTATATCCTGGCTGTTGAGATGGAAAGTGTGAACTTTACAGAAAATTAAATCTGCAGGAAAGAAGAATAGTGGAGGGGGAGGGGGTCACTCTGGAGAAAGAGACTTGCAGATGGGGATCCCATTACATCCAGACCTCACAGTGTCTCCCCACTCATTCATGCCAAGCGCAATGTGGGCTGGGTGTGACGCAAAAGTCTTCAGACTTAGCCAGAGAAAGAGGCCTCAGAATGTGTTGCTGTGTTTAGCGCTGAAGTCGGTATGGACCCTGGCCAGCTGCCAGTCACACTGGCATTGATGTTATTAGATACCATTGTGCTAAGCTTAGCACTTTTTGCAGGCCAGAAAAATGCCTTTTGTGTTTTCCCATACTCCTGGATGCTTTTAGAAGAGTTTCAGCTTCAGAGACAAAAGGCACAAGTAGTATAAACAAACTCTTAACATCCAGCGGGCATGGATTTGGAGAAAAGGTCAAGGCGAGATGAAATAACCCTTGCTGAACTCAGTGCAGGTTGAGGTTCATTATCTATCAAGCTGGGCTTGACATTTTATAAATAACTATGTGGAGAAAGACATTCTTTGAATTGTCTTTTGCAGAGGGGCCGATTAGATCACTTGAGCAAACTGGAAAAGAGAAGTAGCTAATTAGAGCTACAGGGAGCTGCACAGTGGCCATGCCAGTTGGCTTGTGTTGACCTGCTTGTGACTGGAAAACCAGTTTGGAATTATTTTTTGGTGCTTCGTGATTTTTCTTTCTTTAAATGATGTGATTTTATAGTCTAGGAAGGCCAGAAATAGTGAAAGAAAAGAAACAGTAAATTCTTTCCAGCATTCTTTAGTGAGGCAACTCTCACCTGTCCCAGTCCTCAGCCCCAAGCACCACGCTAGCCAGCTGTGTGAGATAACCTCCCAGGACACTTTCAGCTTGCACAGCAGAAGCTGCAGATTCTATACTCTTGGGGTTTTTTTTGGTGACTGTTTTTTTTTCTGTTAAAGACTAAGGTGAAGTAAACTAGGACAGACAATCCTAGAACCCTATGACTGCTTATCCCTTGTCGTTCACCTCCTCTGCTCACCAGGGCAGCACTAGCAAACTCTCCTTTTTAGCTCCTGCTAGAGCTACTCTTGGTTTTTAAGCCCTGCTTGAGGAAACTACTCTGTGGTTAGCTACTTTTCTCCACTTGCTGGTGAAGGACAGCTTGTTTCCTCTTCCCTCTCTTTGCATAATACTTCATAAGTCTTCTCTGCTGCCATCCCTGATTCCCCTGATCAAACGAATAGTTTAGGGAGGGACATGTTACTGTACGAGTCTCACCACGAGTCTCTGCAGTCAAATGAAGGGATTGTGCTATGGCTGCCCTGTAGCTGCAGGCATAGCAGGGCAAGGGGTTGTGTAGGAGGAGGATTTGTATGGGCTCCCAAAAAGAGAACTGGAGATTTGATGGATGTAGGTGGGGTTGAGGACACCCTACTACAGTGTCAAATTCCTACATTGAGCAGAAGTCTTTCTTCTGGATGTGCAAATACAAGATGCAGGAATCATAGCAACAAGAACAGCTGTCAGTGTCATTGTGCCTTAGAGGCTAATAAAGAAGACAAGATGAGGAATCTTTAGTCTTAAAAGCTGGCATACATTGGGAAAAAAAACCTTGGGAAACCAGCCCCATCAATCCTATTCAAAGCTTTTTTCTTAGTTCACTTTACAGTCCTGAGCAAGTAAGCTTGTGCTTTCAGGATCATTCTCCTGCTGCTTTGCAAATTATTCCATGAAGGCCTGTGAAGCTCCTTAATACTTTTCATGGCTCATGGCATGACACATCTCACCATTAACAATGTTCCACACTTTCCAAAGCTATACTCTTTTAAAGCACTTCCCCATGAAATGCTCTGCCAAAAGCAAACAGTACAGATGGAAGATTTCCATGCCAAATGTCTACCTAATGATGACTTCAGGAGGATGGATCAACTGTTGCAGCTAAACTGGAACAACAGTTTCCAAACATAAGATTAGAGGGAGAGAGATTTCATTAAGAAAGTGTGGGCTTTGAAGTAAGGGCTTGAAATTTAGTAAAGGGTTGGTGACTTTATATATGGTACGTGCTTTTCCCTGTGAAAATTCTTTTAAGTTTGACAAACATGATAGCCTCCAAATTAGTAATTCTGCTTCCCGAACAGGAGTTTTTTTAGACACAGGCAGATTTATCTCCTGAAGATCCAATGTTTTCTGGGCACGCTTCTGACCCCATACCTTCACTGTTGCAGATTAACTGGGGCAGAGGTTTCCCCTTTTCCTTCTGCTCCCCTTCACTATCTCCCCTCTTGCCTGCTGCCATCATCCTTGCTTGTGTCTCCAGTGGCAGGGTGCCACAGGGACCAGGCCATTGTTCAACATTGCAGTTAGTCTAGAGGTAGCCCTTGGTGAGCCTGTGGGATAATGGCACACCTTAATGTCTCAGTGCCCATGGGCTCATCCCTGCTGTGCAAACAGGATAGAGATGGTTCCAAGAACAGGACACAGGCTGTGGAACGGAACTGGGGAAAACAGAGGGTCAAGTGGGGTTACAAGCCCACACTTTGTAGGAAAAGCTGAGAGCCAAGTCATCCTGGTTTGGTAGATGACCAAACTTTTTCACCTTTTTTTTAATTCCTACATTGTCTCTTGGAACTTGGGAAAATCCCTCATGTATAGAGGATGTCTTGTTATACTTCTTCCTTTGTTTCACACCTGTCAGCTCCTGCAACAGATGATGTGAGCATCTTGCCTAAGAAACCTCCTCTCACTGCTCAACATGGATTCCTCCTCAGGTGGGGCCTTGGGACTTTCTTGCAAGCTGACAGAGGTAGGCAGCCTATGGGAAAATGAGTTGGCAATCACACATTAATATTGCATAATAGCGCTCTGGGGAAGACACGCTTCTCTTTCCTCCAAAAACAATACAAGAATAGAAAACTTCCAGTGTGAATCCCACCGAATATTGTTATACTTTGGTCCACTAAATGAAAATCTCAGACTTATACATGTGTTAGGAGATGATTATTGTAGAAATGGTTTTATAGTTCTGTCTGTTAGGTAGCTCCTTGCAGTCACTATAAATTTGTACCAACTTTGAGACTAATCTTCCTCAAATGCTCCAGGAATACTGGCGAAGTTCTGAGTCATGGTTTGTAAAACAGATTTGGAAAGGATGCACAGCTATCTTCATGTTGTCTCAAAGTGCCTGACGATGAAATCTGAGAGCAGGTTGGAGAGGAATCTGTGACCAGACTGCAGACAAGGCATACAACCCATTGTTGAATGCTCTGAGCCACCAAGACAGGACAGGAATGCTCCAGCCATCCTGCAGCACATCAGGCAGTCTGGAAGGGACAGTCAAATGTAATTCAGCTGTCTTTATTGATGCTCAAAAGTTGGAATTTAATACCTGAGGAACTAGAGGGGAGTCAGCCTTCCCGTTTGACACAAATATCACTTTGGCTTTTTCAGGTACCACGAAGTTTTACTTAGATCTTCTCAGACATAATATTCCCCTGCAAAAGAGGGTGAAAATTAGTGACGTTGCAATATGAATGATGGCTGAGAGCAAATAAGATCAGAAGCCTTTACTCATAGCTTTGCTAGCTGGTGGTGGTTGAAAAACAATGAGAAATAAGCAGAGCAGCTCTGTGGAAAAGGACTTGGGGGTGTTGGTGGATGAGAAGCTGGACATGAGCCAACAGTGTGCGCTTGCAGCCCAGAGGGCCAGTTGCATCCTGGGCTGCATCAAGAGAAGTGGGGCCAGCAGATGGAGAGAGGGGATTCTGCTGCTCTGCTCTGCTCTGGTGAGACCTCGGCTGGAATACTGTGTCCAGCTCTGGAGCCCTCAGCACAGGAAGGACATAGACCTGGTGGAGCATGTCCAGAGCAGGGCCACAAAAACAATCAGAGGGCTGGAACACCTCTCCTACGAAGACAGGGTGAGGGAGTTGGGGTTGTTCAGCCTGAGGCAGAGAAGGCTCCGGGGTGACCTAATAGCGACCTTCCAGTACCTGAAGGGGGCTACATGAAGGTCCTGTAGTGAAAGGATGAAGGGTAATGGGTTTAAATTAGAGAAGAGTAGATTTAGATTGGATATCAGGAAGAAGTTCTTTACACTGAGGGTGGTAGAGCAGTGGAATAGGCTACCCAGGGAGGTGGTTGAGGCCCCAACCCTGGAGAAATTTAAGCTGAGGCTGGACAAGGCTCTGAGTAGCCTGGTCTAGTTGAGGGTGTCCCTGTTCCCTGCAGGGGGGCTGGACTAGATGACCTTTGGTGGTCCCTTCCAGCCCTAACCATTCTATGATTCTATGATTCTATGATTCTATGAAATCCTATTAGAAAATCTTGAGGCAGAAGCTCAGTTCAGTTTAAGTTTTAGGATTACTTGCTAATTCACAGGTATTTGTATACAAGAATAATTTCTAGATACTCAAGTAAAGCTCACCATGTTAAAAACAATGAAAATCCATTTTAAAAAGTCTGTTATGCCTGGCTTTGGCAGAAGCTTTTCTTGTTGTTTTTATACCATCTTTAAAGCATTCAAGTCTTGGTGTAGTCATGAAGCAGATCCAGCCTGATATGGTTGAGGTCAGTGATTATACGCTATAAAGTTCAAGCAGATTGCAAATGATCTATGATGTGAAAGAAGTAAGTTTCTCATTATTCTTCAAGGCTGGGCAAAATGAGCAATAGCTATGTGGCAGCTTGTATCTGAATTACTGAATCATGGTTAGTAATCCTGTAGCTGATGTTGACATGTTAAAAGCTAAATTAAATTTTCCAAATTATTAAGGAAAAAAAAAAAAAACAAGTTCCATGGTTTGATATGCTTAACAGTGGCTAATATAATTAAGACTGTAATAGATTTCAGTTACAAAAAAATTACAGGAAATAGGGAAGTGCAATGAACACTGAACAAAGGGCTACGCATAGCTCAGTCTGGAGGTCCCTGGAGATAAGTTACCAAGTCCAGGGAAGAACAACATGCCATGAAATTAGTTCCAAAGTGTTTTCTAGAAGCATTTGCGTCTCTGCCTTGAAATTGCTTTGTTATCCTTCCTAGTTATAACAAGTCCAGTCAACCATTTAGAAACTGGAAATGCCCTTGTTAAGTGAACAAGCATAGGCTACTGAGAACAAACCTGCAAAGCAAATAGTTTTCAGGATGAAAAAAAGCCACAGAAGTATTTACAAGAAATTTAATATGCATCAGAAGTGTTTATGGATAAAAGAGGTCTTTTGTGACTACTTCTGTTGTCATACTTTGCCTGAATCTTTTCTGGAACTTAATTAGGCAGAGAAAGAAAGCCATATGGTAGAGCGCAGATTGTCAAGCCCTCAATGAGGACTGTGCACAGGCTGATTTTTCAGACAGTAAAGGTGTATGCAGATCTTGATATTGGAGGTTGGCATGCTACTGTAGGTGAGGAAGGGAGGAAGGTTATGCAAGATGACAGAGATTTCAACTGCACTGCAGAAAAAATAAAATGAGCAAAAGCAGAAAAGTGTGCAGAATTCAGCCAGAGCCAAGCAAAATAAAACCTATCAAAGTACACACTGTGATAGTCTTTTCCTGATGGAACAGGAAAGAAATGAAAAAGGACAGCTCCTACCACTTTGCTAAGCGTTGCATATTCCAACAGAGTACCCACAGTATAGAGGAGAAGATAATGGTAGCAGTACACAGATGACTTTTTCATAGGATCAACGGCTATTCTTGCTTAAACTCAAGATGAGTGGACTCACCAACCAATAAAAAAGACTTTTGTGCTGGACACAAACTGGAAAAGATAATCTGCACATAGGTGAAGGTAAAAATATAGTGATTTTCCCTCCACTGAAAAGTATATATATGAGCTAGATTTTTATACAAATTTATAGTTTTGAAAAGTAGAAAGAGGAAGATCAGCCCTTATTGGATTAAAGTTGGACTAATCCTTCAGTCTTCCTAGAAAGGTGCCTTTATTGGAGGAGGAAAAGAGCAAGAGAGTGAGATACAGTCAGCAAAATTGCTACAACAGGAAAACTCCTTTTGCCTTAAAATGGAGACTTAGAGAAGTTCTTGGATACACTAGTCATGCTGAGAATCATTTTGGTGAAATTATTAATACATCTGATGAACTTTGGATCCATAAAAGAACCAAAAACATAAAAATATGAGTTTTCCATTACCTGAAAGGAGA
The DNA here is from genome assembly GCA_033439905.1 of Ceryle rudis. NCBI lineage: Eukaryota > Metazoa > Chordata > Aves > Coraciiformes > Cerylidae > Ceryle > Ceryle rudis. Next base: position 12,446 of record JAAGNO010012397.1, on the reverse strand, counting down.
AAAATACTGGGGGATGTAGCTGATGCCAAATATTTTCTATGTTAGATGCCCCAGCGGGATTCTGGCAAGATCCCTTCAAAATACAAAGCACATGTTTGTCCATGTTCAAAAACACTTTTCAGGAGACAAAATTTCTGCAGGCAGTGATTTAGGCTGCATTTAGTATTCCAGGTGTTTCACTAAGACAGTGCTGTGAATTTTGGATGGTATGGAAGGTAATAGGTCCTGTATATCATCTTGACCTGGGGAGAAACAGCAGAAGAGCATGGCCAGGTCCCCAGGCATCTTAAGAGGGAGTTCATGATGCTGGAGTAAAACTGAAAAAAATTGCAAATATAGATTCTTTGTAGTGTAAAAAAGAGTGGGGAGAGATGTCAAAGCAGTACAACACCATAACAGATTTCAGGGTGGTCAGGAAAATACCAGTATTCCTGCCTCAAGAGACAAGGAAGCCACAGGGAGATTCCTTGGACCACTATAGTGCATAGGAAAGTTTGCTACTAGCTCATTTACTTGAAGTACCAACTGTAGATCACAGGCGTGTGCAGAATGTAACAGATCAACAATCACTTGCAGTGGAAGAAGGCACAGAGAAAGTAGTCAAGGCTGATGTGCTTGTGAATCTCAGAAAGGAACATAAGAAATGGCCACTGAGCAATGTCCCGGAGAAACAGACTGCAAACTTTCAACAACTGGCAAAGCTGAAGGAGCTAATCAAAGAGGCTGGAGTCCCAGGAGACTATAACGGTAAATGCAAAAGCAAGTTGTCCACAGACATCTCTGAGGAAGATATCCATATGGCTTTCCTATACCAGTGTGGTCAGAGCTGGAGACCAGTGGCTTATATGTCACACACCCCAACAAAAACAGAGCATCAGCATGTTCAAACGGAGAAGGCGGTTTTGGCCCCAGTCCACAGGTATAAAATTTCACTTCTTTATTTATGGGAGACCAGTGTTAGCTGAACTGACCATAAAACCTTCCTAACATTGCCAAAAGGCACCCAGTAACCTCTCATGCTGTACAATACACACGTCTCTTTTTAGGTACAAGAGCAAAATTTAAGATTAAAGACAAATCTAGGGGACATTAAGTGTTTTCAGAGATGTTTTAGAACACTTAAAATATCATGATATTTAGTTTAAAATAAAACAAAGTAAAACTGAAAACATGATAGCTCTCAGATGAAACACAGAGTCTGACTTCTGGAGCTACAGCTGGGGGTATTCTTCAAACTACTATTTGAGAATGGCTAGGACAGTCGCCTGCATCAGTTTGAGTGCAAGATTTCATTACAGGGTGGAATTTTACTTCAAGTTGTGAGGTTGTTGAGTCCTAAGGTACTACAGGAAGAAAATCCATGCCATTAAAAAGTATAAAAAGCAGGGAGACATTTCCTGTGGCAAAAGAATAATTGCTCCACGGGGAAAAGTAAGCACATGTTTATTTGTGTTATCTGCAAAAACACTATGTACTTGTTCTGACTACTAGTCCAACCGGCATAAGATACGCTTAGTGTGTGCTATTTCAATTTAAGCAGCTGTCAAATCGAATTTTCTTTTACATGGCATTACCGATGCAGTGGGGTCTGATAAATTAATGCCAATCTGTGACCATGAGTTTAAGCAGTTGCAAGTGATTTAGGGGGTTGGACATGAACTACTAATTAATATTATTCCCAAACAATGGATGGGTGGGAAATGGTGTAAAAATAACTAAAGAAGAATGCTTAGTCAGTCTCTGATCCATATTTAGCTCTGTTAAATTGCAGATTGTCAGCATGGCTTGTCACCCTCTGATGTTTTGCTGAGTAGAAAATGAAAGCCAAGAATTGTCCAAACAATTAGAAGCTGATGTCAGAGATACTAGAGACCTGCCAAAGTGAAAAAAAATCAAAGAAGTGAAAAAGAAAAGAGAAGAAAAGAGAAGAAAAGAGAAGAAAAGAGAAGAAAAGAGA
>JAAGNO010012397.1:0-10389 GCA_033439905.1 Ceryle rudis | reverse complement strand
AAGAAAAGAAAAGAAAAGAAAAGAAAAGAAAAGAAAAGAAAAGAAAAGAAAAGAAAAGAAAAGAAAAGAAAAGAAGGGATTCATGGTCTTGGAAATTGCCTCCACTTCTTGAAAATGATGCGTTCACCCATGATCGTACAAGGTTGTCATCTTTGATGTCTGTGGGAGGACAGTGGTCGCTATATCCAGTTCCCCAAAAGACTGAGATACAGAGCACCTGGCTACAGCAGCAGCAAGCAGTTTGAGGTGGAGTAACCCTCAGATATGGGATCACTAGAACAAAGGAGTTGACTGTCTCCTGAGATCAGTATCCTGGTTAAACTTGCAAAGCCAAGTGTGAGTGCAAGGGACTTTGTAGCCCTAATTGACCACTGTTGATCAGCTCAGCTAACGTGTTGATTATAATGTTTTCAGTTATGCATTCTGTTAGTGATGGACTTGCTTGGAATTGAGGATGGAAATGAAATGGGAAAAAACTGTGCTTTCCAGATGGAGATCTCAGCCTATTTCTTCACTGAAGAAATACTGTTTGCTGTCCTGTACAGCTCTTGGGAACACCCCCAGAACAAAGGTCTTGCATGTAGCTCCCAGAGTTGACAGGGAGTCAGGTACTTTGGTGCAACCATGGAATGGCACACAGCAATGAACAAAGGCTAACTAGATTTTGTGTATAGATGCTGGTGCTGGCACTGTCACAGTGGTCAAGCCGTCTGGGTGGTGCACATGCAGTTTCAACAAGCATGAGGTCCTAGTCGATCCCAGGAAAGTAGGCAGGAGTATGTCTTTCACTACAGGACAGAATCCACTAGGTGACATTGAAAAGGCCATCCAAGAGACATGCAGATACTTCTCAGATGTGGCTAATTCTGTAGTTTGGTGACATGTGAACTGCATCTTTAGAAACAACAGTGGCTTTTGCATCATAAAACTTCATGTTCCTGAGCTTTTCCAGGGACTAAAATGATTCCAAATGTCTGTCACCTTTTGCCAGCTGCAGCCAAGATCCCTTCTGTATTCTCAGCCTTTGTTTTATGGGGAACTGCAGTGCACTTTTGTTGGTGGGGCACCTTGTGACTACTTTGTGCAAGGAAGTTCTGGCGACTACTGCTCTACTGGCATCTTCTCACGTCTCACAAGTGGGGTTTTCATCTGTCAGCTGGAGACTGTAAGAAAGGACCAAAGGGGCTGGACCAGGCACTTCAGAGACAAACACCATATTAGGAAGCACAGCAGAGTTTGAGCATGAAAGCTGGGGAGAGAGGAGGTCAAAGTCTAGACGTTTGGGAGCAAAGGTTCACTTTGAATAGAGAAGAGGCCCTGGTGGCCTCTAAAATTACCATAAATGTCTGTTTACTGGAAGTGGTTGAACAGAACAGATCAAGTTAGGGCACCTGAGGGCCTTTAAAAGTTAGAGAAATCCTGTGTTTATGAGGTAGAGGGGAATTGGTCAGAGCTGGGAACACTGGAAAGTTGCTGGTGAATCAACTGGCTTTAGCCAACCAAAGCTCTGGGAAAGCATGTCTCAACTGACACATACCTTCACAGATGGCAACTCAGAGTAGTGTCCGCACTGCAGAGCATGTGTAATCCATGGGCAGCTTAATTTGCTCGCAAAATAAATGGGAAAATGTCCACACAGGGGAAACCTTATATATACTCAGGAGGCTCATTCTTGTTGTAGTCCGTGCTCCCTGAGCTGTTGAGCTTGTTCTCTTGAGTGCCTGAACAGCAGTGATCTAATACAAAAGGTCTTACCAAGTCATCTGACTCTTTGGTCTCTTCAGCCATCCTATGGCTAAAAGAGACTGGGGAAAAGAAGGGAAAGGGGGAGAAGAAAAGTAAAGCAGAAGAAAAATGGGGCTCCCAATTACTGGCATGCACATCTCAACACAGACTAAGCAGTAAGGGTTCACAGTTAACAAACTGCTCATTAGAGCCAAGGCATTAAGTCATTTCTCCAGGGAAGAATAAAACTGAACTCAGAGTCCAAAACTCTGCCAGAAAAATGCAGGGCAGGGGGAGGGGAGGAGAAGTGGTTTAGAGAAAGAGAGTAAAAAGGAGGCATAGGAGAGAAAAATACCAATGAGAGAAAATGAATGGATGGTGGGTAAGCTGGAGAATGAAGGGGTTGAGGGAAAGTGAAGGCAGGCAGGAATGAGAGCAGCTTATAGTGTTATAATACCCAGCAATTTCTCAGACTACATTCCTGCTAGGCTGTGGTGTAAACAGTTAATCAGGGAGCAGTTTCTGCCCTAATGGAGAAAACAGCAAGTGCTTAAGCAGCTTTGTGGCTACAGGGTCTGTCAGTGATCTGGATGTAGTCTCAGCATTGCCCGCTAACTCAGGCCTCCAAAGCAATGCTTCAATGCAATGTAGCAACAAAGACATACACAGCCCTGCCTTGCCTTGGGACATATCACATGCCTTTCTGGGAACTTTGGCTCCCCATGGGTGCCTCAGTGGTCCTAGCAGCCCTACAGCACCAGATTCCCTGCTCAGCCTGGGCTGTCTTTACACCTTCAGCAGTTTTTCTCTTGAATAACATGAAGGGGTAAGTTAGTGAAGAATCAGGCTCAGTGTTTTGCCTTTCACTAGAACCTCCATCTGGCAATCCCAGAGCATTCTTGAGAGGTGAAACTACCTAACTGGCTAGCTATCATGGTGACTGCATTAAAGCTGGAACTGTATGGGTAGGTGACGTGTACCATCCACCATCATCTAGCTATGCAACCAAAACTGGAACAAGGTTTCTTGCTATTATCAGCTGCAGGAAAAACTTTTGAGCCGAGTAAATGTGTGCATCAAGCAGGACCTGCAAAGGCCATGTGGGTGGTGATGTTAGATTACTGTATCTGTGTCCCCTGGGTCATGCTCCCAAGCATGGGTTAATGGGAAAGGGATTGTTTTGCAAAGCCAGCAAAAAGGAGAAGAGGCTGTAAATCAGTATGTAAATCAGTACGGATATGGAGGATTTTATTCTTAGGAGCCCAACAAAGGGGAAATGTTCTCTCCAAAGGGGAATGGGGATTTTGTGAAGGAAGAAATATCATCGTAGGCTTTTCTAAGATCTCCACCCTTGGAGATTTTCAAAACACAACTGGACAAGGATTTGAGCAATCTGATCTACCTTTGCACTCATGCTGCTGCTTACTGTCTACTCCACAGAGCTGGCAAACCAGCTTTTTGGACCTTTGTGTGAGGGCAAAGTCAGACGGTTACGGCCCAAGTTTTTGGTAAATGTAATTTTAACTAACTTACCTATTTTACATTGCAGCAGGTTAGCTCTGGTTAACATTATGCCAGCTGAAATCTATTGAAAGTTTGGTTGAAGGAAATGGTTTTGATATTATGTTCATCTGCTTCACCTATGTCCTAAAGATGTCTGCCTGCTTGGCCAGCCAGTGGTCGAGTCACCATCCCTGGAGGTATTCAAAAGGTGTGTTGATATGGTACTTAGGGACATGGTTTAGTGGTGAACTTGGCAGTGTTAGATTTATGGTTGGACTCAATGATCTTAAAGGTCTTTTCCAACCTAAACGATTCGATGATTCTATGCCTGTTTGTATCTGCTACCCAAAAGAAGTCTAGAAAGTTGTAGTGTATTATGGATGAGTGGCTGTGAACAGGGAAATGAGAATTTGGTTAACCATAATCATACAATTTAAAAATAATTTGTCATGGATTTCAAATGGAAAGTGATATATTGCATTGTGCTTAACTTCTAATGTGCTCTGGCAGAGTCTGGGGCCTGGGTTTCTGTGAGATTTGCACTTTATTCTCACGTTGAAGATGAATCACATTTAATACGTGTCTGGCAGTACAGCAAGATGTTAATGGTATGGATGTTTTAAATTAAACTTCCTTGGAAAATAGTGGTAAACAATGGTAATACTAAAGAAGGAACTGCTATGAGAAATTCCTAACTTAAAGAAGTTATTAAAATTGTGTAGGATTTTCCATCTCCTGTTCAGCCAGCACATGATTTTTGCCTCAGGTTGTTGTAAAGCTAAGCAGTCTGTATCTCCCCAACACATTTATTGTTCAAGCATTGGCACATCACTAATCTCCAGTTCACTGGAGCTTCTTTGCCCTTCCAAGATACATTAAAAATTATGATTGCATCCAACAATAGTGTTGACCCTGTAGTGGAGACTCGGTCCCAATTCTAGACTGCACTATAGACCTCTGAGGAGTTATTATTTGCTTGTGTACATTAAAATGACTCTCAAACCACTGTAGCCCAGACCAGAGCTATCAACCTTAAGAAAAGTGATCAGAGCTTTGTGTAATCTTTGGTCTCACCCTTTCAGCTCATGTTGCAACTACCTTATGAGGCCTTCATTTTTTAAATATGAGATTTTTACGTCTCAGCAGGTAAACAGGCTCAGGATGGGCAGCAAAACTGCCTGAACTCTCCCATCCTCCAAAGGGAGGCAGATGCAATACACAGATTTTGTACTGCTTCTGTCCTGGGATCAACATGATTGTTTCTTGTGGCAGAATTGGCTCTGGAGGCCAGAAGAGACAAACGACGTGTGATCGGAAAGGGGTAAAATTTGCCAACCTCATTTTAATTCCAGGTTTAGAAGAAAATTATAGACAGACTAGGGAGAAAGAAACTAGCACCAGCCTTCCTGACTCATCTACTGTAACAAACGAGAAGGAAAAACAGAGTAGAAAGAAAAGAAGGTCTGAGCAATCCCGGTTTATGTATATTTTTCATTGGCACAATCCACCCTTGCTTAGCATGGGCCAGTCTGCTGCTATGGGGTCCCTGCTAGGAGCTCAGAGGCTCACAGCACACATGAGGCAATGGAAAAGCAGCAGGCAGGGACTAGAAATGGCTGAACTTTATTTTTCCAAAGTGAAGATCTTTGGTGGGCTGCAGATTACATTGGAAATCAGACTCTACGCCCCAGGATCCCGCAGCTGTCCTTCTCCCCTCTAATTTTTCTCTGTCAGATTTCAGAGCTATAATTAACCACAAGGCTTTAGTGATACTATGTGAAAGTGTGTGTGTGTGTGCGCCTGGGCTTCCTCACCCCAGTGGGCCTAATCCTCTACAGAAGATTGACAGGTTCACATGGGGAGTAACTTTTTAACTAATTCACTTCTAAATCCTCCTTTTGCTCTCTCTTCCCTTTACTGCCCTCTTCCCTCCAGGCTGCAAAGGGCATCTTAGTACTGGGGACATGGTGGGAGCTGGCTCCTCTGCTGTCCTCAAACTGTGCTGAGGTACCTCTGCACTGACCTGAGGCACCCTGTTGTGGTCCCCATCTAGGGTGTCCCTCACTTCTCCCATGATGCTTATCACAGCTGCCCGAGAAATGGGTGCTCCGAGGCAGCAAAGAGCTCGAGGTTAGAATTCAGATGCTGGAGCAGAAGGAGGTGGAGTTAATTTCTTATCCTTTCTTTTATGCACTCCAGAAAGGTGTGTGTATCTTCTGAGCATGCCTGTGATCACCGCCAGTGTGACTGAGTTCAGCAATAGTGCATTCACAGTGTTTTGTGTTTCTCTTTCTAGCTGTGGTCAAAGAGCTTTGAAGGAGACCTTTCCTGAAGTGGTGGCAGTGTATCAGTGCCTTGATCCAGATGTGTGGCACTTCCTGGTGGTTTGCTGTTGTTTTCCATTTCACACAAAGCCCTGCCAATGGGGTCTCTGAACTGAACCAGCGGCTGTCATCCCAATTCACATCCGTGAACTCCTTTGCATTAGCCACGGTACAGATACCCAGCCAAGGTGCCTGCTGATGTGATCCTTTCTCTAGCTGAGACAGATTTCTCTGAGTAGGGCCTTTAGTATTTTCCTGGGATTGAACAACATTGGATTAAAGCAGGCTGAATATGAAGGTCTCTGCTTTGCAGGGACTTACCTTGAAGCAGACAGAGGGGAAAATATCTAAAGGCCAACGCCCACTTCTCTTTCTCATATGTATAGCTGCATCTGAAGCAACACACTAATCTTCTATATTCCTTATTTTAGCAATTTTATCAAAGTCACTTGGCATTTAAGCACCGAGAGGAAAGGGGGAGCACAATTTGGCAGAAAAAAAGAGAAAATTCAGAAGATTGAGGTTTTTTCTTAAAGCACTCATAGTAATTCAAATTAAAGTGTCCACAGAAATAATTGGAAGATACTCAGCTACTGCTTACTGCATTTTGTTTCGTGAGGGCAGAAGCAGCTTGAACTGTGGATGCCTGGAGCTGGCTTTGTTGAGCTAGCAAGAGAACAGGAAATTCTAGCTCATAAGAGGACTGTCTTAGTGGTTCTACAGGGAAGGAGTTTATAAGGAGGAGATCACTTGGTAACCTGTAACTATGGATTCCTGCAATCGTTACCACAAATTCATACAAACTGCAAACTTTGCTAAGCATCGCAGCCCCATTTTATCTGTGGAAAAATGAGGCACAGTGAGGACATCTGTGATACAGCTTGAATGTTGGCTAGTTTTAATAGTACTACACTGAGCTACTGCTGCTGCTGTAGCATGGATTATTCTCAACTGATTAATATTTGTTCATTTTTTAGAACAAGAAAATAAAGCAACAGTTCTTTACCACCTTGAGCTGACACCATATAAACCACATTATTACTGGATCAGGAGCAAGTGCTTACATGGTTTTGCTAATTTTAAATCCCACCTTTGCCTACATCAGTGTAACATGCAATAATACAGCTAGGGCCAGTGTCACCCTGGAACCTGCTCTTGGTTCCTTTATCTGTCTTTGCTGCTGCAGTGACAAGTATAAAACAAGTAGTAGGCAGAAAGAGTTCAGGTCTAGAGCCCATGATTTTCCAGGCTACATAAGATTTCTGAGTGAAAGTTCCCTGCTGCTGGAAAGCCCAGAGGGTGATTTGGAATAGCTTGGTCTTTCTGGCAAGGCAACAAAACCCAGGATTATTTTGTGGCTGTGATGGTTTTAATTTAAATGAAGCATATGCATGCCTAATCCAATCTAATCTATCTGGGTTCTTATATCCCATTAATCACTGACTTGTATTAGCACCTCACACTGTCATCTCTGCCACTGCAGAAAGCTGCTGAGACCACCATCTCATCACAGGCATTCTGATGACTTGTCACTAGATTTTGTGTAAGCAACAAAACACCTAAGAAGCCAAAATCATTCTCCACTGAAATGCTTTAGAGGAACGATACAGGCGAGAACTGATGTGTACTAAGCAAGTGGCAGGCACTGCAGAAACATGCTGTAAAACACTTCTCAGAAGCTTTCACAAAATTGCATCACCTAAAAACAGTGTGGGGTTTTTTTCCAAACAAGGTGACTTTCAAGTGGTTCCTCCATTAAAAAATTGTATTATACATCATGTTTAACTGTACACATGTTAAAGCAGTTTTATTAAAAAACAAAAAACAAGTGGAGAAATAAACTAGGACACATAGGGAAATGCTGTGGATTATTTCACAGTTAACTGTCTCCTTACAAAGAGATCTGGAACACAACAGGGTTGAATTTCTTAAAAGACAACCTTTTATTATCTCAAGCTCTAATCTGAGTCAATTCAACTGTTGAATTGAAAGCTTCAGGACACTTTCATAAGTTTAAAATTTTATAAAGTCAGCATCCAGGCCAGGTCCCACCTAGGTGGACTGACCACAATCAAAATTAATTCCCTCAGTTTTAGTTTATATTTTTCACTGACCTCAACCGCTTGGGAAATTTAAGCTACTATTACTTTTTACAAGGGCTTGTAGTGACAGGACAAGGGGTAATGGCTTCAAACTGGAAGACAGTACATTCAGATTCGAAATTAGGAAGAAGTTCTTCACTATGAAGGTGGTGAGATACTAGAACAGTTTGGAGTTGGGAAGTTGTGGATGCTTCATCACTGGAAGTGTTCAAGACCAGGTTGGATGGGGCTCTGAGCAACCTGGTCTAGTGGGAAGTGTCCCTGCCTATGGCAAGGGGGTTGGAACCAGATCATCTCTGAGGTCCCTTCCAACCCAGCCCATTCTATGATTCAAGTGCATACACTCTGTTGGTACATGAAGATCTTGTCCTTTTTAGATATGTTTATTTTCTATAAACTCCAAGATAAGTTAATTTAGGTTTTGCAGTTGTGAATCTTCGTAGCATGTACCTTTTTCAAAATACATTCTTCTCTGTTCAGGGCTCTAACCCACAGACAGACCCACAAGTCTCCCAGGACCAGTACTGGGAACATGAGATGGTTGGATCAATCATTGCAGGTCAGTTAGGAAGAGTTTACGGTTTGAGGTATGCTTGGACAAAGCATCCATTGAACAATTTCAGACAAGAAAAAAATCAGTGGAAATCCCAGTCTGTCTGCAGGCAGTTTAGAAATAGAAATAATCTTTTGAATTAATTAGTCTGGCTAGCTTTAATCACAAAAAGAGCATGAAGGCGTGGGTCTGTACAAAACAAAAAGGTACATGGCACGTTACCTTGAAGTATGACTGAGCAGCTGACTACATTTATAATCTTGACATAGGCCTCCCCCCAAAACATTAAATTAGAAATAAACAAATATAGGAAGTGTTTCAAACTTACAGAAAATCAAAAGCTACTTGTCATTAAATTGAGTTGAAATGTTTAAACTATTCATAGTATAGCTGGTAATCCATTCAGAGCATATACTGTAGGAGTTGTCTTGAAATTTAAATCCAGAAATTAGAGCTTGCTTAGCTACACTTTGTATATTGCACTGAATTCAGCAGGGAAATTACAGTTTTGGATGGGTAGGTGACAGGGGTATCTCATAGGTACAGCATGTAAGTTGCATAGTAAAGGTCACTATGGATGTGACTTTGAAAATTACTTCCATGAAGGATAGTTGTTTATATCTGGCCATTTAGAAACAGCGAAGGGATAAAAACTGTTCCCTTGAACTTATTTCTGATATTGGTACTGGACTGAAAACACCAGCTCGCTGATTGACGGGTTCACATGGGGCGACCTTCGCATTAGCAACGCGACTCTGGTTGCTGGGTAAACACAGGCAGATGGATGCAGCTCCAGTGATTTTCAGCGGTGACGGATGGCGAAGGTATTTCTGATCCACATCACACCCTGCAGATCCCATGAAAATGACTTGGCACAGGGAGGAAAGTATTAGATTCGGGTGACAAATAATTACCTGACATCAGCTGAAGTTTCTTCAGAAAGGTTACGCTGCAAATAACCAGCTTTTACATAACTTTGTTTTCATGAAGTGATAGAAAGTCATACACATACAGTTTATTTCTTTGAGAAAATATAATCCAGCCAGTGGTTGATAAAAACTGCTCCTTGGGCATACCCAAGCAATTATATTCCAGCACTGCATAGGGTTCAGGGTGGGCTTGGAGGGGTTTTGTTTGTTTAAAGCATGTTTGTTTTTCCTTGTTGCTATTGTTGGTGTTATATGTACTTTTTCAGTGGTAAGAATTATCATTCAGACAAAACATTTACTCAGAGCCATTGTGGTTTTATGAGTCTTTGCTTTTCAAGGACTTCAGTTCAAAAGTTCTTGACTTTTATCCCTTCTTGTCTTTTCCTGAGTCTGGTGCTTCACCAGCAAACCCAGCATTTTAAGTATGTGTGTGCCAAATAAATGCTAGTCAGAGTTTCAGTCCTTTGTTTTTAAGAAGTAGCCTGTTGTTATATTAAAATGCCTGGGGCAGACATGTGTTGAGAAGGCTACAAATGCTTTATGCTTCTCTTGAGCTGATAGGTGTCCCTTCCGCATGCTAACATCCTCGAAATGTGTCGTGTGTGAGAGCACGTATTCCTTCAGTGAGTTAAAATGACTGTTTGCACCTTCTGTGCTGTGTGTTACCCTTCCTGCCGGGATAATCCGATGTGGTTGTATCTGATAGGACATCAATAACAAGCCTGGAAGTTGGTATGTGTCATCTCCCCAAGATGGAGTGTCTTGTTTCTCTGCCTGTGTTGTGCTGTAAAGCTTCTGTCACTATTTAAACCTTCTTCACTAGAGATGGCAAAATTTCAGGGTGACCCAAAGTTCTCCCCTTGTCTGTGCAGTGAAGTAATTCTTCTGGTTTACAACGCAGAGCACAAATGAGTAAAAGCAATGACCATAATGTTGGTTTCTAGAATAGCTGAGGAAAAGAAGAACCGGTACAACACTGCCTGTGAACAAGGAAACCTTCTTCCAATTTTGTTTTCTTTCCAGAGGGAGTTACCTGTTTCCCTAGGGTTTTAAATCAGACTTATCTATTTAGGCAGAATGCTGCACAAACCAATAAGGTTGTATGTAGTTCCATAATTGTGCTTACAGTTTTTTTCCTTACATTTTTATCATGATTTAATAATCTTACATCTCATCTTTTATCATGATTTAATAATCTTACATCTCATCTTTTTTCCCTTCAATTCTCCTACGTTATTAGTCTTCCTTCCTTC
>JAAGNO010012395.1:0-98250 GCA_033439905.1 Ceryle rudis | reverse complement strand
TTTTTCTTTCTTTTTTTTTTTTTTTGTCTTTTTTTTTTTTTTTTCTTTTGCCTGGAGAATTATAGATTAAAGATACCCCAAGACAGAAGTCTGGAGCAGAATAATGCTAAATGATGGATGATGCTGCATGAACCTCATTCCTGGGTTTGTAGGTATACTTTAGTTCTGCAACTGCCAATCAACATCTCAGATCTGAACATCCCCAGTTGTGGCACCTCTATCATGCATTCCTAATTTGATTTCAGGTGACATGGTTATCATAGCAGAAAGGAAGGAAAGACATCTTGAAAGAGAAGCTTTTCCTTACTCTTACCCCTAACCTGAAGCATATTGCAAAACACTTTCAGAACTTCCACAACTCTGCTGCCCTTTCTCTCAGAAAGGCTGGCAAAACATTAAATAAATTAAACCACATTCTAAAAGTTCATACAAATAGTCTTTGCTCTTTTCCCAAAGTTAGTGAACAGCTTTTGAGTGGGGAATGATACTGCACCAGCTCCTTAGAGGAGGGGTGTTATTTTAAGCCAGCTATAATTCCACATTTCTGCAATCGACAGACTTACTGTCTGGGGAGGGATCTGGCTCCTGGCCATGAAAAGGAAAACAAAAGCTCCTGCATGCACTGACTTGTAATGCTGCTGATGCCACTCAAATTCTGCATGGATTAATGGTACACAATGGTGCACATCCTCCTTGCTTTCAGACATCTACACCATGCATCTCACTGGCTCATATAGATTTCTCTAGCAGGCAGTGCAACTATGAATACTCCACCACAGTGATTCATCTAACCTTAGGGTAGATGGTTGAGCCCTGTCCTGCAGGTAAAACTCTTGCAAGCTGGTTCCTTTTTGGTCTTTATGGGGGTTCTAGTCAGCTAAGTCTACACAGCTGTAGTTTCATGATCTAAATTCTCTTCCTGCATCTGCATGCATTTCACTTAGCAAAGGGATAAATCCTTCAGAAGTGTAGTGGGATATTGCATTTTTATCACAAAGTTACCTACAGGAACTAGTTTGGAGTAGTTCTGTTATTTCTTTGGTTCAGAATGATTTTTCACCTTTCTGGGAGTTTGTTTTTCAGATGCTTAGATTGCAGCAGGGGTTGTCCACTCAACTCGTTGATATGCTTCTTTCTCCATATCCCTGAAGTTGTGCAGCATTATTGGGTACTCTAGGGATATGCAATTCACACTAGTACTCTGTTGTGATGATAGTGTTTAAGGTTGCTTTCTTGCTCTTTCCAGCTTTGTTCAATGTGCTCTGATTTCCTCTCTTTCAAGAAACTCTATTTCCCATCTGACCTTCCCTGCAAAAGTTGTAAACTTAATCCACAGTCTGAGCATCCTTAATTCTTACCTGTAACTTGAAATCTGAATCTAGAGCTGCTTTTTATTTCAAGGGAACTGAGTAAACTAAATAAGCTCCTTATTAAGGTTCACGTTTGGTTAGTGGCATGTGCACACAGAGAAGAAACTCTACCTGTGCCCTTCTGTGTTTTGATCTGCACTGTGTATCCTCCACACAGAGTTGCAGGTGTTACTGGATTCTTCTTTGTGTTATAGAAAAATATACTGATTAAACAATGCCCAGCTGTGGAAAGTAAAAACGCAGCTCTCACTTGAAGCAGGAAGATTTGACAAAAGTTTTGACAAAATAGTAAAAAGCATGAGAAGGGATACTTTAATTATCTGTAACTGCATTCTATAAATAACTTTGCGGTTCATGTTGGAAATAGACCCACTGAATCAGGTAAAATTAAAAAGTCAACAGTTAAATAAGGTATACAGGTTTTGCGGTATAATTTAGATTTGCCATTTTAAGACAGGTTATTTGTTTCTGTGACACAGTGTTTCTGTGACACGTGGTGCTTATTCCACTATGTTCACTAATCAGCATAACATCTAAGAAAATTTAGCTTGCTTTCTTGTCTTTTTAGCTTGTTGTACAAGTGTACCTTTGTAATGTAATATTTTTTTTTTTAAGTGTGGTGTGTCCCCCCCCAAAAAAAAATCAAAGGACAGTCAGTGGTTGCCTGGGTCTCCCTTCTTCACATCATGGAAAAGTAAATACAACTGAGAATATAAATATTTAAGTTCTGTGCTGGTTTGGTGAGTTTTTTGTTTGTTTGTGTTTTACTGAGGAGTGTGATTTTACTGTAGCTCCTCTTGTGATGGGAATTTTGTGAAGTAGCCTATTAGATAAATTAAGGGTGGCTGAATAGTAGATGTGGGAGGTTTTGCAGTCCTAAGACAGCCAGAGCTCTGGATCAACTCTGCTGTTATGATACAAGTCAAGGGAGAGAAGTCTTTATCTCCAGAAATCCTTAGCCTGTCCCTGTTTACTCAGCTTGTCTGTGGCATTTGGCATTGCAATATGCACCAGTGTCTGCCTGTCTTTTTCTTCTGACATAACATGATTCTGTGAAATAAATCCTGGGTTCTGCGAAGCTTCATCTCCATTCATCAGCTCTGCTCACGTGAGTGGGAGGAATAGGACCAGTTATAGGTCCTCCAGTGTGAATTATGTTCCTTTGTGTCAGAGGAAGCTCCTCCATTCTTTCTGGGTCTCTCTGAGCAGTTTGAACCATGCAGAACCCACCACTTTGATTAATGTTGCTCTCCCTTTCTTCTACAGATGAGACCTTGCCACAAGGTCTTCATTTTAATTTCTCTACTAATAAAATATTCCTAAAAAAATATTGTCACAGAACATCCAAAGAGAAAATAAAATAGACAATTCTTGTAATTTTCTTTCAGTCTTCTGATATCTGATGTTTTTCTTCAGTTTGTTGTGTCTTCTCGCAAGTAATTAAGTGAAAAAAGCCAAATCCTAATAGTAATGGAGACTGAGAAAATGAAGAAAGTTAACATTAAGACTGAATATGTAACTAAAAGTTCCAGGGTATACTTTTTAAAAATCTGACTTCAATCTTCTCTACCTTATTTTTGAGTGTCACTCAAGGTATTTTACGGTTGGTATCAGACTGATTAAGTGAATTAGCTGAAGATTTCTTCTACCTCTTTCCCTTATGATTCAAATCTCCCTCAGCTATCTTTTGTAGGTCTTCTGGTTTTCAAAATACTCAGAAGATTATGTCTGTTAGAGCTGGCAGGAGTTGGGGTTTGATTTTGGTCTACAGAATACTTGAAGCATGAAGGAAACAGAGAAAACAAAGGAGAGGACCATCAATCCCTGTCCAGCAGTGCTGTGTGCTATACATTAAGAAAAGAAGCAGGTGAGTCTTAGAACAGGGGTTTCACATGACCAAGAATGTGGTAAAGCACCTGACAAGAGCTTCCTCCGTCAAGAACAACTGCAATTCTGTGTCATAGTTCCAGCTGTGGTATGAAACCAAAGGTTCTTTAAGCAACAGTTAGGACATTTTCCTCTTTTCTCCTATTTGTTCATCCAGCAACTCAAAAAATAGTCACTGATATTTTAAGTCATTAGTTTTCTAACAAACTTAAGTATAATTACTGAGAATATTCTAAATTCAGATTTTTCAGTTTCTGGAACAAAACCAGCTTGTTTCCAAACCATATTTAGAAACTGAAGAAGCAGTTGTCTAAGACCTTCTTATCTCATTCTGCTACAGGACTCTGTAAACAGCTTCATGGTGAGGTGATGTACTCTTGGAAAGCTTTGGTGCACTTGGAGCAAGGCCCTAGAGTTCAGGCCATTTGGCAAGGACATTGTAGTCTCCACCCAAGTAGTGCATGCTGTGGGAAAAGACAACTTCTGCTTGGCCAGAACAAAACCCTTGTATCCAAAGGGCAGGAGATGAAAAGTAGAAATGGAGAATTGCAGATGGAAGTGACATCTGAGACTTCACATGATTTGGCTCACCTTGACTTACAGTCTGTAACAAGACATGTTATTCTTGATGGTACTCCAGATCAGTTGAAATGAATATACTGCAGTAGCTTCAGCTAAACTTCAAACTGGAGCATTCTCACATATCTAACATAAAAAATGTGCTGTCTCATATTATTATTCTTTTATATTATGCTATTTATTTTATGTTATTCTCACATTTCCTGGTGCTTAAAATACTTTGGAATAACTGCCAGCACAAAATTACATGGTTGTGTTTGTCAAGAAGTGTAGTTGTGAGTATGACATTTAAAATTTTGGAAACTGGGATACTACTGAAGAGAGTTTAGATTGTAAAAATGCTGAATAATAGAAAAAATTGAATATTCGTCTATAAATAATCTTGGTAGGCTTCAGAATTCCACAGTGGTGAGACAAATAAGGCAAAACTTTCTTTGTTTTGGATATGCTCTATGTTGAGAAATGTATTCTGGTAAATAGACACTAGTAACTTGACTTTTCAATGAAATCTTAGGACCTGAAGCAACTCTGTGGCAATGGGCATATACCAGTGCTGTGCCCTTCCAATGATGGGCATTGCCAATTAAAAGAAGTGTGAATAGAGATTGAATGTCACCATTTGATAATACAGTGAGCTCCATGTATGCCTGTAAGATGCTGTAGCTCTGTGGCTGACCTTGCTTTCAAATGGTCACACCAAATTCTACTCACAACAATGCCTTTTCACTGAGCTTTCAAAGTGGTGTTCTCATTCCCAAATGGAATTTTGTTTTAACTTTTCCATTGTTCACACAAGCACCTTGTGAGACTGAAAGTTGGCTGTTCCCCCAGTGAAGTGCAGTGGGTTTCTGTGTTGCAGTGCCTCAGCTTTCCTCCATGTCCTACACACCACTGCAGAGAAAAGCAGTTGAGAATGAGGCTAAATTGATGTTGCTGAGTGATATGATCTGGCTTTCTTTACTGATCAGGGTAACAAGCCATTGCCCTACAGAATCGAGATTCATGTGTTTATGTATCTGCTGGTCCTGCTATTGTACCTCTCTGGAAACACCTGTTGTTATATAGCAGCAGCTACAGGGAGCCTACGTGCTGTGTATGCTTTGGAAGTACTGGAAATCCTTCATTCAGAACCGTTCAGACAGGGCCAGCAGGGTGGAGGAGCTGAGGGAATAACAAACAAACTGACAGTAATGACACCTGGAAACTGCATCACTGAATGCAAGATGCACTTTCCAGAATTGAAGTACCAGGCATGGTATGTAGTTTTATGATACCTACAATAAGTATAAGCTGCTTTTGGCATAAAATCTCCATAAACACAGTTCCAATGCTTTATCTCGCATCTAGAGTTCAGAAGAAAGCATATGTGAAGATTGTTTCAAATGCAGTAAAGTGGTTTATAAATCTACCCAGTATATTGAAATATAGCTCATGTATTGCTAAAGATTCTGATTTAATAATGTATGTCCTCTGGAAAAAGCCAAACAACCTCCTCTCCAAACCCCCACCACTACCACCAAGGCACCATATATTTTCCAGTTATATATTATTGTATACCTCTGCTTTGGAGGCATGAAACATTAGCTGTGTAATGAAATGTATCTATGAAATATTCCTATACCTCTGTCTGTCCAGGCATTTATAATTTTCTTTTTACTATGCGTATTTTCATGATGAATTTTGAACATTTCTCCTTAAGAGAATAATCTTGTAAGGGCTGCCTAGTGCATGCACAAATTATATTCTACTTTGTTTGTTTGTTTGTTTTTATATTTAAACTCCTGAAATGTTATCATGATCTGAATAAATAACAACAACATAAAAATTACACTTATGCCATCAGTGTAATATTGCAGACATCATTAACTGCTCTAAAGTATTTTATATGTGTATTGCTATTTTATGTAATATAGATCCCATGGTCTATAATTAGTGATGTATTGTTTTCTATCAGTATTACAAAAATACATAGTATTTCACAAGTGCAGTCTGATAGGAGGAGTGTCAACCTGTGCAGCATGCCGTGCCGATGGCTGGGCAAATGGCTCAGCAAAGACCTAATGGCTGCAGATACGTATAAGTTTCTGCTGAATGTAAAACTGATGCCTAGCACCCTCAGTGTGCAGTACAAAGTCAGGCTCTATCTTTGCAGTTAAGATGAACCCTATTAATCCCTATTCTGAATCACATCAACCCTGAGAGTAGGACTGTGATTTCCTATTTTGCAGATGAGAAGAATGAAGACAAACAAGGCAGCAAAGCTAGCTGAAGATACAGGTCTTGAGTTCTCATTGCCAATCTAGTCCTCGGTATTCTGACTCTTCACACTACTACATGTCACAGCAAAGCATCTTTTGTGCTTTGAAATATGTTTTATTTTGGGTAATATATTTGTAATGCAAAGAAAGATATCTGGACTTTTTTGACTCTTCTAAGCAAAAAGATGAATTAGATGTACAGACACACATAAAAAAATTAAGTATTACTTGGTAATCCAATGGCAAAGATCTTTTGTCCCAGCTGATGTATATTCCTGATGCCAGGACTGAGTCCTTTCCAGATTACAGCCCATGGCTGCTCATGATCTCAGTGGGATGTGGAACACGAGGAAAAGCTTGGTATCAGCGTTTAAACTTGCAGCATGGTACTGAGAGAAGACTGTCATAGAATTTTTAAATAGTCTGCTTTCTGAGAATGCCATTTCAAGGGAAGAAGATAAAACTAGTTAGTTCTTGAAGGTTCCCAGAAAGTTAGAACAATTTTAACTCAATCTCGTATGGTTTTTGGAGGGTGCTTATTTTTGATGGATTTTGGTGGTTATCTTATTCCTAAACGATGAACTCCCCAAGTAAATTTCACTGACTAGACCCAGAATTATAAAAGCGTTTCAGATGCTTTACTTAAGCCTCAGAGGAAACATGGGGGAAAACAGTATTTGCATGATGATGTTGCACACTAAAGGAGTAAAAATAATACTAGTCAATTTTATTACTTTTCCCCCCTTGGAAAAAGCAGTAGCCAATCAAGGTGAGATTTTAATTTGATACGCTCACAAACATCTTTACCTGTTGTTCAGGAGTCTTATGACTTTTAGCTAAACTGCTAAAATGCAGCTGTTGATTATGTAAAGATCATTATATCTCCTTGCCACAATGCACTGCATTAGCTTCTGGTCCAACCATCACATCACATTTAGGCACATTGTTTCTGAAATCCAAAATTAACACCAGAGAACCTTTCCAGCTGTAAAGAGTTTTATTGGCATCAACCAGTTCCAGTTGGATGTTTCCCATAATTCAAACTCTCATCTGGCTGTGGCTGGTTAAAGTAGTTGTTTCTAGCTATTGCACGGATATTGTCATTATTTTACATGGGGATTAAACATACAGTAAAGTAGTTACTTAAGTGCCTGATGTTTATGTGAGCCAGAATGCAACATAACAATGGGCCAGCACCTAACCTCAGGACTGTCTTTGCTCAGATTCTGGGCAAATTTGGTCTCAGATGTGCACTGAGCAGTTTGACACATCTCTAAATGAATGTTGTCACATTGCTCCTCAATTTAGCCTGGACGCTTCCTGAAAAGTCATTGCGGCACAGAAAGACATTTGCAGATGTTTTTATCTTCACTCATTTTATGATTTGTACTCTGTGTCAGTAGCTTTCTTATGACTTGTTTAAAAAGAATGCAAATTTATTATTGCATTTTGCAGTAATGACAACACTCTGCTCAAAAGTGTCTCAGTTTACCTCTCTTTTAAACGCTTTGCCATTGGTGCACCAGGGGCAAGGGAGGGGAAGTACTTGTTCAAGAGAAGCATAGCTCAGTACAGTCTTACTATGCTCAAGCCTATAAAGCCATTAAACATTTTCTCTTTTTTTGTTTGTTTTCGTTTGTTTGTTTGTTTTTTAAAGGATGATCGCATCAGTTTTTTTTTTTTTTGAATCTATTGAGCGCAATTCCTTGTTTTGAACTTTACCTAATTTTTATTTGCTTACTTCCCTTTGGCCACTAAAGTGATTTATTTTGTTCTTTAAAACTACTAACAGCTCCTTCCATGCATTAGAAAACATGCTGTGTAACAAGTTTTCCTCTCTACCAACTCTTTTTTTCTGACCATGAGGAAGATTGGTCTGTGACTTTCTCTATTCATACTTGTCACAGAAAAATTTTATTTCCCATATCCAGGGGGATTCTAAGAAGTCCAGAGAAATTACAAAGAAAGGACTTTATTTTTCATACAGTCTTTGCTACTGGGATTGTGAGAGCATTCTTCATCCACTCTAATTTTAAAGACCTAGATGTGACCTTTAACACCGATTTCCAGGGTCACATTATTCCCTTGTTTAATTTCAAACTTTTGTTCCATTATGAAACTTTCTTTTATTTTTCAACTCTTTTTGTACCTTTTTGTACCTGTATTTTGCCAGAATACTTTGACCTACTTTACTATTCTAACAGGAAAGATATTTGTCTTGCATGACTTCTCTTAGCTGTCTTGCCTCTGTGAAGATGTGGCAAAGTACACCTCTGACAATCTATTCCTCGATTTTACTTGCTTTTATTTGTGCTGTTACATACGTTAAGTATAAATATGTTGCTACTCTTAATTTCTCTGAAATCCCTTCAGTTTGGTTGTTTCTGCAAGAATTGAGGGTTTTGGAATGAAACACTTTGCACTAAGTGTGGCTATAACAAAATTGTCTCTCCAAGGCACCTCTCTTACAGTGAGATCTCTGAGGGTAGACCTTTGCATGCACCTATAGTCCTACTGATTCAGTAAGATTTCCCACAGAGCAGCCCATTTGTCTGGAGCTCACTGGAGAATGGGAACCTACATGAGAAGTGATTCTTTCTGCTTCCTCACACTATACCTTGTTACCTAAGCTCTATACACTTTGAAATTGCATTGACATTTTTGCTGCCTCCCATTGCAAATTTATGTAATACCTGTGCTAGTTTCCATGCTTCATCATTCCTTTGTATTTTAAGTAAATTTCCTCACACTGATTACTATCTAATCTCCTCCTGCTGGTCTGTTTCCTCTGGGTTCATCTTGCATGCTAGAGATGCCTGAACTGCATGAATTCCTGTTCCTGGTCAACCACGGGAAGAGGTGATGCACATAGCAGCAGAAGTGGCAACTCCTCTTTAAGAAGGTAAGGTCCAGCATGTGGGATGAAGAGTCCTGGAAGCATGAACTCGGAGGAATTAGCTGCAGGAAGCTTTCACCTGATATTTTAAGACATTTTTCTTTCTACGTGGTAGGCTTTGCTCAGGCCTGCTAATTGAGAGTTGAGGAAAGTACAAGTGGGTGACTGACAGCCATTCTGTAAAGATTTTTTTTTTCTTCAGGTCATTTAAATAAAACTGTATTTTGTTGCATTACTTTAATACGTGTTATTTTGGGGGTTATCCAGCATCTAGTCATTTTTGTAGTTTCTGGTTTTCCAGACGGTACCCTTGTGAGCCTCATGACTTTAAAGAAGCATAATATCATAAGCAGTGTCTAGTCACTGCTGCAGTATATTGACACAGTGCTCTGTGTAATAGAGGCTAAGACAAAGAGGCATGTGGACTTAAAACCAAAAAGATCTTATATAATCCATCTTGCCTCATTCTGCAAGTCTAACTATAACCTACAAGGAAAATGCAGAGAAGAAAAATCTGTCATCCATAGAGGAAACACTGAAAATGTTATTTTTCATGTTCATCTGTCCTGCTGTTTTGAAAAAGTATTCAGGCATATTTACTTCACTTATATTTGGAAACCTTTTACTTCTGTATTCAGCTTTCCTTTATGTCTTTCTACAGCTCAGAAAAAAGTCAGATATCTTCTTGAAGATGGCATCTGAGTCATGGAAGTGAAGCTAATGGAAGCCTCTTTCTCATGGCAACAAACTGCTTCTGTTCCCCTGTGTTCAGCCAGGGAGTGTTGCAGAATTATGGTTTGATGTAGCACCTCACAGGAGGACAAATGCAGAGCTGCAGCTGGAACTGAAGGGAAAAGTACAAAATGTTAATTTTACCTGTAAGTTTTCATATTGTCATTTATTTGAAATTCACCTATCAAATGGACAATAAGCACTGGTGATAGATTATTTATTAAAGAAACTGATATGAGAGATAGTTAAATATTTGCATGAAGAAAACATGATCACATTTTTAAATGAGTTGAGGAACTCCATATAGGGAGATATATAGCAATACCATCATAAAAAATGGAAGCATGTGAGGGAGACAAAAATCAAAGTGAGTATAACTAACCATTTATAAGCCTCATTTACTCTGCCTTTTAACTAAGGGCTCTAAGCATTTGTAAAACTGTAGTGACCATTGGGTCTAGGTCCCAGGCTGTCTCTGGAACCTGGAAACCCAGCACTGATACACATCTCCACTGGGGAGATCTTGTGTTGAGTTCTGATGCGCTGGGAGCCAAGTGGAGTGATAGATTCTCATGGGCATTGCCTATGCAGGAATTTACTGAAGACAGAGATAAGCTGTGCAGCCTTCTGCGTAACCAAAACCAAAGACTTCATAAAATTTAAGATAACTCGTCTTGTGAAAACTTGTTGCTCTGCTGGTGCAGACAAGTGTGTGTCATAGCTGAAATGTTATTATAGGAGGCCTTCAAAGAATGTGTATACTTTGCTATATACATAATTCAAGTAGGTTTTTTTTAAGATATGCATTACAGTCAAGTCCTCATCCTGTTGCCCTTCAACTCAGGCTAGTTTTGAAATGGAGCAGATTTCTGAAAATTACAGTATTTCTCATTTTTATTTAAACATCTCCATTCATTAACATAGGCAGAAGGCAAATATCACAATACTTGAAAACCATCATAATTCACTTGGAATGCAGCACTATGCCTTGGAGAGATCACTTTGTATAAACCACCTAAAGTACTGATAGCTGAAATTTTCCAACAGGCAGAAAAAAAAAATCAAGTTTTGTTTTTTGTTTTGTTTGCGAGTTTTTTTTGTTGTTGTTGTTTTTAACTTAAAACATTAAGATATTGCAGAAGACAAGATTCTGAACTTCAGCTAAAGTAATAATATTGAGATGTTTCCTTTCATCCTGTTAATATTGTTACATAAAATAAGTTAAAAAAAAAAATCAATCATACTCCAACTAGTAACCCTAAAGCATTTGCTTCAGAAAACTTCATAACCAGATCATTTACTTCTCTTATAAGGATGCTGAAAAATATATTCTTTTCCACACCACTGGGCCAAAAAAATAGTGCAGAAATATATTTGTTATGAAATGTTTCAAATATGAACAAGTGTATATTCTCAAATGGGAAATGACCAACATCTGTTTATTTACAGCTTTTTTCCAGCGAAAAGAAAAAAAAAAAAAAAAGCTTGATGCATTTATTTTCATACTCACTGGGAGGCTTGGCTCGAGGTATATTAGATCTTCATCTACCTACAGGCTTCAATCACTGGCTAAGCAATGTGGGTATTATTAGTAATGTAAAACAGTCTATAATGGAATTGCATGCACAGTATAAAGGAAGTGAAGAAAATACATTCCTCTGCACATTTTTATGTAAGTCCAGGTATTTTGCTTATTTATTCTTCCCTACCTAATTTTTGCCTCCTGGTATTGAACTTCTGTAGGATTCACATTTTGTTTCACCACTTCCTCCACCTATTTCCTTTACAAATAATTTATTGATGACTCACAGTACTGGCTATGCAGATTGAATCGCAAAACGTTATGATGCCTTGGATGGATCACACTGATGCAGACATGGATTTAATTCTTTGGGGCTTTACGGAATGTGCCTACTGTGTGGATATCAAAACTAGAGGAGGTGACCTTGGTTTGGGGGTGTGCTTCCAGAGTTCTAAAATACATATAAAAAATGCTTTATAAATAAAACAGTAGAGCTTTTAACATTTAAATGCTTCAAAACATGATGTATATCTTATTGCAGATCATTTATGTGAATCATCTGCTGACCCTGCTGCTCCTTCTTAAGGTATAAACATTTTGCAAAAGAAAACGAAAAGAACATGGTAATGGGTGGTAATTAGACCCAGCAATATGTAGCCAGGTGCTGCTGTTTCATGCTGTTCTCATATAGCAATACACCTCCTTAGCACAATACAATTTCATTTGTACAAGGGGTGAAATATAACCTTTTCTATAATAGGAATGAGACTTAAAACTGGTAGTCATCCCAGAAAACAAACAACTCCAAAACTTAGGATAGTAAGGAAATGAGACAGAAATCAATTCCTTTTAAATCATTTCATGCATTTACTTGTTTTTTATCTCCTATCTATTTTGAGCTGTTTATTTTTATTCCCTCCTGTGGGGATGCTGCAGCCGTTAGAACCCTATCTCTCTTTATTGACTCCTGCTCCCACTACTTTAGTGGCACCTGCCTGCTTTGCAGTTGGCTTTAGCTTTATGAGTGTCTGCATTTCCAGTCTTAATGCCATCTGTAAAACCAGTCATACCAAGAAAAGACATGCTGTTGCTTACTGCTGATTGAGGTTTGGGACTGGGTTAATAAGAAAAGTCCCTGGAAACACCAGAAGAGACTTATGAAGAGATACAAATAACAGGAAGCTGTACAGCTTGAATGTTGACTGGGACTGGTCAGAAGTACTATTTTCTTAAATACAGAGGATGAAGAATTTCAGATGAGGAAACAGTTCTTTGTAAATTAGAAGCTGCCATATGCATAAACAACAGAGCAGACGGGGTAACAGAAGCTCTGCTTTTCCTTTAGCCTAAGAAAGCCAAAAGGTAAAAGAATTACTAGCCTATATCCAAGGATTAGTGCCATCAGGTATGTTTTAAATAATACAGTGCCAAACAATCCAATTATCATTAATTTCATAGCTGATGGCAAACTTTGTCCCTTTTCATGTTTTTAGTTGGATATTCTAGATGGAAATATTTCATATTTCTGGTTCAACCTTGTAACAGCTGTGTCATCTCACTATTTGTGTAAAGATATAATAATTGTACATTTATTGCTGACATTTATTAAAATTTGTGTTCAAAGGGCCAGTTCTCAGTCTGTCACAAAAGTCATGACTGAATGTGTTTATCACCATCATTTTTCAGTAGGTTAGACATCCCAATCATTTCCAAACACTTCAGCAAGAAACTTTTATTGTATAACATATATGTATAACATACTTCTGTGATATACTGTAGAAGCAAAAATATTTGACATTTAAAAACACACTACTTCACGAAACACGCTGTTTTATAAAACAAACCCCATAATTTAATGGAATCTTGAGATGCATTTGGGTAGAAGCCTGCTTTCGTAAGAAAGTATTTTTTTTCCTGAAGCACAAGGAAAAATTTGTAATTTTACCATCACTATCAAGTTGTTCAAACTCAACAGTTTTTACTTCAATTTCTATGTGGTCTCATGATAACAGAGACCTCAGAGGATCCAAGGTTAATGCTAGATTTGGGTAGAACTGCAGTGCCTGGAGTTCAGATTTTCCCAAAGCTCCTGGAAGACTCATACCCAATGTTTGTTTTTTTGTTTTTTTTTCCTGAGGGAAGCTCAGATACAGCAGAGGTGGGGTTTTTTCCTTCACATCTATAGCTAACTGAATCCTCCAGATAAAATAACAAGACACAGCAGTACAACCATAAAGCAGTTGCAGGTTCAGTACTTTGCTAAAATATTGCACAAAACCCTGGCCTTTTCTTTATACAGGTATGAAAATCTGGGTCTCTAGGAGGCCTCTATGTCCTCTTTTCTTCTCCTCCACCCATCCCTTCACACAGATATGGGGTTTTCAGTAAACTTTTTAAAGCATCTGGGAAGAAGTTGCCCCACGTGGTGCTTTGGTCTGGGAGATCAAGGACTTAATTCCCTCCTTTCCAAAGGATATTAGAAGCACGGTGGTTTGACAGGTCAGCACTGACTGATGGAAATCACATGAGACATGCTGGATATTCAGCAGAAAATCAGCCATCAGGCCCAGGGAAAATCAGGAGTAGTTTTGTCTATTATATTAATAGTTTTGAACTAGTATCAATAGGCTTCAGTCTTATGGCAGGGGACATAGTCAGCTGGTCCCCTAAAGACAACATTCCTTTCCCAATGCATTGCATGCCAAAAATCCCACTATTTTAATTTTCTGTTCTGCTTTTACATATAGAACTAGAAAGCCTGGGATGCTGAAATCCACTATTAAGCCCGTAGAAAGAGACTCTAGTCTCAGTAAAAACAGAGCTTCTTTACTTTCTTGATGTTTCTTATATTCTCACTTTCTGTGAGTAAAAGAAATTCTGCCATAGTTAAATCATTGAAAAGTTTCAGAGTCAGTGCCAGTAATCTAGTGTCTTTACTCATTTCTGTCATTCTGGTCTCCTATTATTTTTGAAGTTTCTAAGCCAATGCAATTCTTGCATTAAAGACAAATAAAATAGCTTCATAACACTTTCCTTACCCCTTCATGAAGAAAATTTAAAAGTTATCACAGAGATCATGGCCGCAGATTTGAATCACTAAAAAATGCCTAGGAAATGTTAAACAGTACTGAGTGACAACAGCATAAAATAATATTAAAAAAAAACAGCGCAACAAAACAAACTCTCAAAAACCAAACTACACAAAAAATCAAACCAATAACAAAAACCAACCAAACAAAAAACCCCAAACAACAAACAAACAAAACCCAATCTCTATTTTTCTCAGTTAACAACATCCCTATCCCTATTTTGCCTTAAGACCCACGTTCATCTTGGAGAGATGTTGCATCTTACAGAGTCCCTTCCTGGAAACATTCAAGTCATTACATCTTTAAAGGAGCTATGTCTGAGGGTACACAGCCCTGCTTCCCAAGGAAGGGCTATCCATGCTAAAATTCTATTGTAAGCATGGCTAATGTGAACCACAGAAGGGATGAGGTTGGAAAGGACCTATAGAAGTCATCTTGTCCAGCCTCCATGCTCAAGCAGTGTCATCTGGAGCAGATGGGCTGGAGTACAGATTGGCTGCTTGTTAAGGCAGGAAGATCCAAGAACAAAAACAAGAGGAATCTGGAAAGGATAGTGTTTCTTTTATGCCTGATTCTTTCTGTCTCCTGCTTAGCATCAAGGGAAATACAAGAGCACCTGAAAACTAAAAGTAGCTTAAGCAGTAATAAGGAAGCATTTAGGCTAGAGAGGACATCTGTATGTACAGGAATGCAAGCAGATGAGTTATGGAAGGCTAGCTGATTGAAGATGAGAGAAAGGCTTGCTGGGGCAGAGTGGTTTGTCATGGGACCTGAGTATCTTGTTGGAAGCAGATAGGGAGCTCTTGAATCAGTATGGAACGATCCCTCTGGCTCTTGGGAGTTTCATTGTGTGCTGCTGTACTGTGTTGCTGTTGCTTAAGGTACAGCGAAAAGCTGTTTCAAGGGATTTTTATTTAGCTGCTCTACACAAGCTTTTTCTCAGCCTACATTTTAATGCTTGACAGCTGAGCTTTTACAAGTTTTCAGAGCCATTAATCAGAGCAGTGTTTTGGGAAGCTTTTGCAATGTATATCTGAGAATTTGTGAGGCACTGGTTTAAATTAAAGGGTAAGGCTTACTTCTGAGGCTGCTTTTGGCCTCTTTCTGTAAAGCATAGAGCTGTGTATTATTTCTAAGAATCTGTAATTAGTAGCAAATGTTTGTAAAATGCTAAAGGTTGTTGCTAGGGTGATCCTTCAGGCTGGGATGTGTGAAGGATGGTTAAACCTAATTTAGATCTATTTCAAAAACTTTTTTTTTTCTGAAGCTGCAAGTATAAATCATTTTTATGCAGTGCAGTACATTCTGACTCTTCAAATGGGCAACAGGAATAAAGGCATTCCTTCAGAAATAGGTATGACTTTGTGTGAGCAGAAACTAAGCTCCTATTCTCTGAAGTAATTTTCTAGTGAATCAGACATGAGACAGGAAACAGGACTTCAGGCTTAGGCTGATATTTTTCATCACCATGTTGATTCATTTGCCCAGAACCACTCAAATTCCAAGCTACTTTGTCAACCTTCAATTCAAAGAAGGACCAGAACCATATATTTATTTGTTTTGAAGGTAAATTATAACTTCTCTAAACTGATAGTAAAAAATGATTAAGCCTTAAAGTACCTCCCCCAAATTTCTTTATATGCCTTTTGAACATATACATAAGGTTACATGTAAGAACATGATGATTGCTCTTTGTTATGTTTGATGCCAAGTTTTGAAAGACCCATGTAAAAGGTGCTCTGTTTGTGCCAAAATGTCTCTGAGGATATTTTGCTGTACAGTACACTAATCGTTAACACACGGTGGCTCTGCAGGTCAGGATTGCCAACAGAGCAAGTTGGCAACCTGCAGACCAGAAAGGCTGCCATTGCTCTTCTTCAGGTGATGGTCCAGTACCACTACAGCGGGTGCTGCTTTCTCTTTCTGAAGCAATCAAGGTGTTACAGCCATGCTGTGGGATTCAGATGTTGCCTCCAGTTCTGTTGCAGGTGTCTTGTGTGATTTTGGGTTTCAGTTAATCTCTTTATGTTTCCTTTCCCAGCCTTCTCCCTGGATGTTTGACACTCCATATGACCCCACGTTTTGCACAGTGCTCTTGGTTCTGATGCAGCACTTGCACTGCCCATGTCAGGGCCAAGAAGGCACTGGCAAGTGCATCCCCTGATCAGCATCCCCTAGACAGGACCCCTACCCGCTGGCCATGTCTACTGGCAGTGGTGACCCTTAGTGGAGCTTCGGGACTACCAGAGGTGGGAACAGGGAGGGCAGAAACCACTACAGGAGCTGGATCAGGTGCCTCACCCTTCACAAATAGCCCTGGGGGCAGGGAGTGCCACCAAAACCTGGCCCAAAGGGTGGGTGGCTGTGTGGATACAGGCAACACCTTTCCCATGAATATCTGGCTGAATGAACATCTGCTCACCAAAAGCACTGTCTGGGGGATCAGCAGAGGGGGAAGGATTTGTGTATTTGAGATGAGTCAGGCACTGACCCAGCCCAAGTGGGAAGGCTGCCACAAGTCATAGACCTTTTCCTAAATGGGGGTGCATGTGGGCTGGAAATGTGACTGAGCATTGGGTTTGGTCCTGGAGAGGGAAGCTTCTGTGCTCCAGCTCAAATAGCATCAGAATAGAGACAGGTAGAGGTGCACATTAAAATTATCATGGGTCTGTTGTCTTTTCTATTAGCAAGATGTGGGGTAAAACATGGAAAATAGTTTTTCAGAGGTCAAGCACGAGTGAGATTCAGCAAGCAAATTAGGTACTTACTTAAATATTCCCCTCTTTGTCCTTTCACCTCTGTTTTGGTGAGAGTAAATTGCTGGGTGTTCAACAGTGACATTACAGCAGATCAGCTTCCCTGGCATTCCCTCTGTATCCAGGCTCTTTAGCCTGGTTTTGCATGCACAGCACTCACTGTCTGTGCTGGACTGCATCCAGCTCCTAGTGTGCCCTTGCAGAATGACAGGCTCTGGATTATGACCAGCAGAGACCCTTTTGTGCTCATTTAGTTTTGTACTTTAATCTTGGGCAGCCAGGTGCACGTGGAAGTGTCTGTGCACAGTAGATGGGGGTCATAATATTTTTCAGAAGACTTAACTGGGCTGGTGAATTCATAATTTTTCTCCAGCTACCTGGACTGTTGAACTGGGAAAAAAACACATCTGCTTGTGTACAGTGCTTTCTCAAACCCTTCTTTCTTCTATGATGTTTCATCCTGCATAATCATTTGACAGGGATGATAGGAGAGTGCCACTTAAGTGTATTAAGAGTATTAAGAATGCTTCCAGTGTCAGAGGTGAGATCTCTCTTCTGTCTGCTCATCTTTTCATTTTTGCTGCTTCATTTCTAAATAAAAATAATTTTTTAAAAAAGGTTATTTCGCTATCAGAGGGAGAGAAATAGATTGTCAGATGTTTACTCTCTTTTTGCTGTTGAAAGTAAGAACAGGATTTGGCTCCATAGAAGTCACTTTATGCTGTAACTCACTGTAAAATGTGTATCCTTTCTTTTACCTAACCTCATTAAAAAGCTAATCTAACTTTACCCTATATTTCTCTGTGTACTTTTAATAGTGAATGACTACTCCTGATCTTCTAAGAAGACAGACCCAAATGTGGTTTCCACAGAGTATAAGGGGAGAGTAGAAACAAATGGGACCATCCAGGAAGGTAGTGCTCAGCCCCCAGCACACTGGTTTGCACCGGCATGTCCTAACATTCGAGTTAGAAGCAGGGGACTTGAGATGTTTCTTCTGAAAAGAGTTCCCAATGAAAGAAAGATGACTACTTAATCTTACTTCCCACCCAGTGGGAAGCAGGTATCACCTAATGTAAACTAGCTTACCTGTGAGGGCCCAACAATTTGCACTAGTAGACAATCTGTCCAACCCTAAGCTGTGTTGGTAGTGTCAGGAGGAGCATCTTTCTGTGTTGGTCTTTTCATGACTCTTGTCAAGCATGTGATGGGCATGTGGATATTTGTGTTTGGCCATTGCACTGGAAATGCTGCATTATCTTCTAATGGTCTAGGATAACATCTCTCTGTGCCATCCTTTCCTTTTTCCCAGGTGCAGCAGTCTAATGTGATTTTCTTTTGCTTTGCCTACCAGGACATCTTGAAGGGAGTGAATGGTTTCTCCTCCATCAGCTGTCACTTGTTTTCCTATGAATATATTGGGAGCAAAAAGAAATGCTCAGACATCAAATCTGTGTTTGTTTAGGTAAAGGAAGGAGCAGAGGCCATGACTGATATGCCCAACAGTGGTGATAATCCAGTTCTGACTGCAAATGAGTTTACATGTGAGAAAATTGGGGTAAAAAAGCTGCTATCTATGGGAATTATTATGCAACTCAAATTACAAACAAATTTCTCCTTCAGCCCCTGACGAAGTTCTGAGTTTTCACTGAAGATTTTGTACTTCTGAAAATTTTAAAACAGATTTCCATCACTGAAAATTATTTGATTGCTTCAAGATCTGGAGAATCTAGGCAATAAATATGTTGAATAAAAATCATGTTGGAAGGGCACAGTAGCCCTTGCCAGCACACTGTTTCATTTTGTTCCTTTATGATGGCCAGGCCACCTTAAACACATCCAAATTTCTTCTAGACTTCGTGAAAAGGAAAGTAGATTTTTGCTCTCTTTGTAAGGTGGCCAGCCCACAGCTGGCCACGGGTGAGATGGAAATACTGTGTCCTGGGGTGGCAGTACACCTTGCTTCTGTCAAGGTTTGCCCACTGTGCCACATAGTGTTGCAGACCCTGGGAAAGAGGCAGGTGCGACTGTTGTAGCTGTACTCTATGCAGCATTTATTTTTCCCACTTGCATTTGATTCTAATATACTTTTAAAATTTGCTCTAGCATTGACATCATCACATGCCTGGAATTCAGATGTGTTTATTGTAAGCCTGTCATAATCTGACTCTGCTCTGCTCACTGGTGGTTCTGCATCATTATCAGAAGGAACCAAGTCGAGGGAGATTTACGTTGCAGTTGGCTGTACAGATAGGAAGTTTTTAGCTGTTTGACATCCCAGGGTTAATGTTTTGTCTTGGGTTGTTTTTTTTTTTTTTTTTTTTTTTTTTTTTTTTAACCACCCTGCTTCCAGTTCTCTTGTGAAATAAAAGCTTTAGCATTTTGTCTTAAAGTCTGTGATCAAAGCTTCAGAGCCTATCTACATTTAGAAGCAGATTTATCTTTAAGATCATGAGTCAAGGCAGTACTATTATATCTATTTTGTTAGTGGAGCATGGAAAAATAGGGCATCAGGATTTCCCCAGGGTGCATAAAGTTGTGATATGGCCTATTTGCAAGTAAACAGGAAAGACTTATCACCAATTACCTTTTTTTTTCCTCCTGGAAAAATACTCAAGTTAAACATAAAATTTGTTCCAGAGATTTTGTTTGTGGTTTGTTTTTTTTTTTTAAATTGTTTTCCCCACCCCTCCTTTAACTACAGCACCTTTTACCTAAATGAAGGATCAACGATAACCACTTGGGCTTAGAAGCCTTTCTTACACAAGTTTTAATTACCAAAATGTTGATTTTCAAGTGAAGTCACCTGAATAACATGCTGCTGCTAATCAAAGAATCAAAGGTAGTAATTAGAATCAGACATGGTGAAGTGCTTATCATTAAGCCATGAAGACTATAAAGAGGCACCCCCCCCCCCACTGCTTTATTCTTATTATCTTGCTGAATTCTAAAGTCAGTCATCAGCAAGGCTATGTAAACTCTGAGCCAGTACTCAGAAAACAAACCATCAGACAGATGCATTAATAGTTTGGAGTTAGTTTTATTTAAGTTGCAGGAGTAATTTGTATTTTTAAGCTGTTGCTTCATGAAGTTTTACTTCAGTTGTCTGTAGTATTTCAGTATGTGAATATCTGATATAGTTGTGACTGAAAAGCTGCAGCTTGGACAATGCCCTGCAGTCTTCCGGAGGCTGCTCTTTTCTAAATTTCTTTCTCTTTGACTGGGGAACGAGATCAGCTTTTAGCTGAATGTAGGTGAGGGTGGGTGTTTTTTGAAAAATGTTGTCTTCTGTATGTGGCTTGGCTTCTTTCTTTATCTTGAACTTGTGAAAAGATGTTTTAATGGTAGCAGTGGAAACAAAAGGCATAAAAGAGGGATGTAAGAGCCCACCACTTGGAGGACAGTACTGCAAGCTGAAAAATGCTGGAGGTAATTTTGCTTCCTTAAAAAACCAACTTCTCTAAATGTGCAGATGCTGAAAAGAAGTTGCATGGATTGGGCCCCTCCAGGCAAGGCTGCAGTGTGTAACTTCAGCTTCTTTTTCAGATGAATTCTAGTGGAAAAGAAATGCACAGGGCTTCGTCTGAGAATGGAGAACAGAAGCATCAGGTAAGTGCTGTTGCTTGAACACCTCTTACTGTGTGTTCAAACTGGCCAGTCCTCATCTTGTTGATGATATGACCTGATCTACACAGGTAACCACTGCTATATTTTGCATTTTATAGGTAGTTAAAATAATATCTCAAACCTGTCTTCCAGTAATTCTGGAATGAGCTGTTTAGTTTCCAGTGTCATCAGTCTAACAGGCCATGAAGCATGTAAAATATCTGAAGAAATAACTGTCCATAAAAAGCAGTGCTTTGCATGCAAGTCTGTGCTCTTATTTTGATAGCTGTTGGTTGTTGGGTTGTTTTTTTTTGACTGGCTGGAGCATAGAACATACTACCTTTAGTAAACAAAGTGTAAAGTATGGATACTACTACCCACGCATCTGTCTGTTTGTAAAGTCCTCCTGTGATGCAGTAGAGAAAGGCTGTCACAAGTTCCACATAGGTTCGATCTACAGAGTGACCATACTGTACAGACACTCTTCTAAAGGTGTGTGCAATTTCATTTTGCCAGTTTCAGCTTTTGTTCTGGAACATTATTTCTCCTCAGAATAATAATAAAAAACAACTATCCACAATAATTGCTTCAAGTAGCATTGTTTTGTGTAATTGGCTTGTGACCTATTGTCCATGTCTTTGAGAGAACTATTGAAGGATCTCTATACCTTACTGGCTACTGCATGTTGTCTGACTTGCCCTAGCCAGCTGGTAGGGCTTAGGATGCCACTTCTTTCAGGTAGTGAACAGTATGACTTGAAAGGTGATATCCCTAGAAACAGTTTAGGATGGCATTAAGAGTCCCTTGGTAAGGATTCTAAGTTCATACATGGTGTCATCTGCTATGTGATGACAGCAGGTTTACCTACTGCTAACACACAAAAAGCACTTGCTAGTACTGGTAGAAAAGGTATTGAGAAGAATTCTGGGCAACCTCTATGTACCACTTTGTAGGAGATCCGATGGGACCCTTCTCAGATTTGCAGAGCGTCAAGAGTGGGGTGGAGAAGCAGCAGCCTGTCTCGGGTAAGAAAACTAGGCAGACATGACTGACATTTTTCATAGTAAGCAGTGTAGCTGGAGGAGAATGGCTAATGCCTGTTTATGGCTTAGATTAGGTAGCCTACTTGGAAGACAGGTGAAAATGTCCAGATGAGATGCAGAGATTTGTTACAATGTTTTGTGGAATCTCTCCTGAACAGCTGTTAAGCTCCAAGAAGAAAGATGGAAAGTTGAGGGAATGGCAGCATACAATGCAAGGATGTAGATTTATAGCTGCTATTACACAGATGTGACTTGGTTACCACTAAAATGTGTCTACAATGTAGATATAAACTGAATCTGTTTCCCTTGTTAGTAGGTTGTCCACTCCTTACTAAAGAGTTTGCTATTGTTACTATGGAGATCAAATACAGTTTAGCTTTTATTAAGCAAACAGGAGAATCTGCCAGTTCTTCAGCAAAAGCCTTATAAGGTAATTTCCTTCCTCTTGTGTTGACAGCAATGATGCAAGTCAAATACTGCAAATAGAAAAGCTATCTCTTAAACTGTGCTTCCTGGTAGCAACAATGGTACTCTACTAGTTTGTATACTGACTGGCCTGGCTCTTAGCGTTTATGGTTTGATATCTGAGAACAGAGCTGCTATCCCTCTGGGGGAGAAAAAGTCATTCCCTCTGTGTTGCAAGGTGATATGCTATTTTAAAATCTGTAGGCTAAGTTCAGCAAAGCTCCTTGTTTGGGGAATGTAACTGGTGCCCTAATTCACTGTAGTGGGACCTTAATGGTGTTTGCTTTTTCCATGCCATAACATGATGGATTCTGGAGCAGATGATCTTGGAAACGAGAAGAGGCTCTGCAGGTTTTTTGTGAAGATCACCAAATCAATCACTGTGTGTGATTCTTGAGCCAACAAGATAAGTAGCCATAGGTGGGAAGGGAGCAGTGCCAGATAAATATGAAAAACTGGTAGATTGCCGTTTTCTAGTTAAAAAAAATGAAGATTTAGGCAAGTATGTAATATGGTATCTTTTGGCTTATCTGCCTATCATCATAGGTATCATTGATACTCCTTGTTCCTTTGGCTTCCATCAGCCTATATGCATCCATGAGGTGGGCTAGTTTTGTAATCTTTTCAGTTTGACAGAAGGATGCCTTAATGGAGGGAATTATAATATTATCTCACTTGTAGTGATTATAGGCAGAAGAAATTACAACCATTCCTCTTTACTACTTAAGTAGTTGCATAGGCACAAATGAATGTGAGGGAAACTGGCTTTACTGAAAGGCAGTTATTACTGTAAGACTGAAGTGATCGTGGATATATGCTCTAAATCCGTTTTCAGTAAAATATTTGGATATAGACAGATAATATTGTACAAATCACCTTTTTTCTCCATGTTTGATCTCTCTCTCTGAACTAAAGAATGACAACCTTTTTTTTTCTGTACCTTTAGCTAAGCTTCTGCACTCTGAGATGAAGAATCTTATTCACAAGCATAAAAGCAAACAGGTTAGTTAATGTACCTTTGTTCCTTTTCATTTGTCAGTGCACTTCTGAGTATTTTCTAGTCCAGGTGAGAGGGGCTGAACAGCTTATTCAAGAGTGTATCTTATTCATCAAATATGCTATTCATGGTATTTTTACCTTGGTTATGTACTTCCTAGTTTATTCCACACTGCGAGACAATGTTCCCCTCTTTCCTAGTATTTATTTTTCAGGAAAAAGCTAGTT
This sequence comes from Ceryle rudis, assembly GCA_033439905.1. Taxonomy (NCBI): domain Eukaryota; kingdom Metazoa; phylum Chordata; class Aves; order Coraciiformes; family Cerylidae; genus Ceryle; species Ceryle rudis. The sequence goes on along the minus strand of JAAGNO010012395.1, from coordinate 74,823 downwards.
CCTGCAACTCTTCTATGAAGTGTGATAGGACCTAGATCAAAATAATAGGTCCTATCAACTTACTTTGATGAGCATCATTGTGGGAGCCCACAGATATGGGGAGAAGTAGAAAGCAGTTTAATAATAGAATTAAGTGGTAGAGGTTAATTTAGCTCTTGCATATTGACGCTTTGCCTCACATCTTCAAAGTAGGCAATCAGAAATTGGAAGATGCCCAAGATGAGTTTGGTCATGGCAGAAATGTTACAGTCTCCCAAAAGACAAAAGGAACATATGTGTCTTCTTACAGCAATGAAAGTTTAATGTTTTTGTAGTGCTTAGGAGTGTGGGAGGAAGAGCTATACAAGAATCAAAACTAATAAATGACAAGGATCAACAATAAAATTGTAGATGCTGCTGCTGCCTAGTTTGCTGAGTGTATCTGCATCAGAGAGCTTCCTCTCCTCTGGAGCATAGTTCCTAGATTTGCAAACACAGATCCTTTGTTAATAGGATTCACATCTTCATTAAGCCCTATTCAACCTCTGCATGAAGAATCATCTTGGTCTTGTCAGCTGGGATTCACTTTGTTTAACAATTGCGAACTGAGAGATGTCATACAGTTGTAGGAGGCCAACTTTGAAATAAACTGATCTAGACTTAGAAGCAGAATGACTTTCTATTTCTTAGTGGGTACTCTCTCAATTATTTGTGCTGGATTTGTCTAGTATCCAGAATTCAAGCCCTTCTTGATCAGGAGTGCATGGATATCTCCTTGGTCTATTCCTTTTAAGACCTCTCTGGCCCTATTGGAATGTAAAGTTAAGAAAAAGTGATCAGGTCCTGGAAAGACACTGACCTGTAGGTGTATGTGACACATAGTACTTGCAACTTGAGTCACTCTAACTTGTGTGCAAATTATGCAGCTGCACAGAGAAAGGAAGAGAAGCCTGAAGTTACATCCTAACAGTTTAAGATCGACCCTTGCATTGTCCTCTCAGGATAACTCTATTAAACTCCAATTCAGGCTGGTTCTGATGCCAAACAGTATACTTACAGATACTGCTGATGTAAATGGAGCTGCAGTGACAGACAGCTCCTAAAGGGGCTTGTATAACATGAGTGGTAATGTTAGTCAGATGTTCCTCTTGATTTGCAATTTGAATTTAAAATATAGAGAAGTATTTGCTGGAGCAGTCGCACAGTCAAGTCTAGCTCTGGCTTGTTTTCCATAAGAGGCAGTTGAGTATAACACTTCTTGCACTTTAATCATGAAACAAAGCCTACTCCTAGTTTAGATGTTAATAATGCTATTCTGAGAATGAAAGCTTCTTTTGAAAATGTTAATATACCTAAAGGATTCAAACCTGTCTTCTGGTAACTATTTCTACTTAGACACTAAGGCTTGCAGCTCAGCATGATGCCTATGCTGGTGAGTCTTTTAGGTGAGAAACTAATAGAATTAAACCCCAAAACTATAGCTTCTTGAAAATAATTGGGTTATTTTCTCCTGGAAGTCTGCAGGGGTGAATGCAAGACTTAGACTTGCATGTTTCTGAACTAAACAGTGCTTTAACATTTAACAGGTTCTATTGAAATCTCCCTCTCTCTACCTTCACATAGATGTGCCTTTCATTTGTACCTTGATTCTTAGACCCCTTCTAAAATTGGAGGGGCAACAGCAGGACAAAATGCCACAATGCCCTGGAACCTCTTCATCAGCTTCCAAAGAAGATGACAGAAGCATCAATCCAAATTTAATTCTGTGCTAAAGAATGTGGATTTTGTCAAGAGCGAGAAAAGTCACTATGTTTAGGCTGGGATTCATGTCTTTGTGTACTCATCTTGAGAGTAGTACTCTTCTATATGTCTAGGTCTGTTAGCTCTGCTACCACCCTGGACTGTGCTGACACCGATTGCCTGCATGCTTACAAGAGGGACAGCATCCAGATTACTGAGTTAAAGCTATTGTTGATCCTATCCATTTCATCTTCACTTGCAGCAACTTAAAGTAAAATATAAAATCTTCCTTCCCATGCTGTAGTAGCTAGTTGTCCCTGTTAACACCACAATATCGATTTCATTATGAACTTGGAAAAACATTTCTTAACAACTCTATTACCAAGCCCATATGTATCTAAGCCTGTGAGGTGTCTAACATAATGGGAAAATACTGTTGTTGTAGGAACAGACACTGGAGCTTCCTTACTGCTGAATCCATGAAAGAAAGTTGATTCTATGTCCATGTCTCTTTCCTTGATAGTCAACCACATAAAAGTATAGGTAACTACCTATAAAGAAAATTGACAGCTAACACAGCTGCTACTATTAAAATTAACAACTGTAATGATAGGTACCAAGTGATAGTTGCAGCACAGATACCCTGTGCTCTAAGGAGAGCCATCAAGATGTAATTTCAAGGGGTTTTTACTGATAAGGAATCCTCCCCTGGAGGAAGATGTATTCTTTTGAGAGAACTGTGTGAAGGTTACAAGGAACTACTTCAGTATATATGAAATTCATCTAGTTTTATATGTCTGATCTCCATATACCATCCTTCTCTGGTACCTTCATGAATTTAAGTATTCATGACTGTACTAGAGAAGCCTATGTCTTGAAAGAAACCTTCCTATGCATCCTCATTCACATTAACCTGAGCACAAGCAAAGCTTTGTATCCTTCCTCACACACCTAAAATATTCCTGACTTAAAATACAGAGCTTACCTGTTCATCTCTGCTATTCTACAACAGCAAATGCACTCTACAGGAACACTATTGGAATCCCTAGATTCTGCATCTGCCATTCCAGGACTGTACCTGAAATGCTCTTGTAGTAGGTGTGAAGATAAACAACCATTCTACAGCAGAATGAACTCTCACTGGCAATTTATAAAGGGCAGATAAACCATATTGACAGTGAGTAAATGTTCTGTACAAAGCAATCGCTCTCTCTGGTCCTAGCCCTCAAGCCTGTAATCCCTTACTACAAAAATACCCAAAGAGGAGTCTAAAAGCTAAAATACATGATGCTACTAGGTTACAGAAATATGGACTCTATTGAGTGGTTTATTAAAATACATGTGGTCTGCAGGGGATATATTACTTGTCTTTATGACCAGTTTTTGCTCTCCCAAGGGTGAATTTTCTGTATCAACTTTCTTTCCTCACACTCTTCACTTTACTTTATTCCACAGGGATGTTAACTACCTTTGCTCTCAAAAAATGATCTTACAGTTATCCCTCAAGCCAAACTCCAAGTGATGCATTTCACACTTTGCATTTAGCTTTGAAATCTGCTGCTTTTATTTCAGGCTTGCATACCTGAAAACTTGTCTAATTTTTCCAGTCATATGGTTTGCTCAATAGAAGTTATTACTTTAACCTACAAATATGATCCTGCCTCTGCTTTTGGCCAAACTCAGCCTTTTTCCTTAGCTAACAGAAGTAATTACCCCTCTGGTCTTTCAGTTCTAAGTTTCAGCCCAAACTAAATGATTTGGCTATGAAATAGCCTCTCTTTTTCTCCAAGTGTCTTTACTTCAAAGTGTTTGTTTTATTTTTTGTGGGTGGGTTTTTTGTTTGTTTGGGTTTTGTTTTGTCGTTGATGGTTGGATGCAGTGATCTTAAAGGTCTTTTCCAACTGTGACAATTCTGTGATACACTTATCTTGATGGCATGCTGTTTTATCAGTACTTCTATGTTTTCTTCTTTTTCTAAATTCCAATTTTCTTGCATTTTTTTTACGTTCCTGGTAGATTAGCGATATAAAACAGAAAGAGATGTGTGTTTAAGTGGCATTTTCTACAAAACATTGTGACTCTCTCCTCATTAGCTCAATGGTTACAATGCATTTTAGCTCTTCTAGCTACAGAGGCTTCAGCATTTTAAATTTATAATTAAAGAGCTTGTTATATTTGGCTTTCATAACAAGAACCACTTGAACAGTTTCCTTGTTTAGTACACATGTAATTGACAATGTGTAGGGGGATGCTTGTCTTTATTTTGTTAAAAATGCAAAGAAAATTGTTCTCCCTTGTGAAAAGGGTGTGAAATATTTATCCTCTTCATCTCTGCAGCTGCAAAGAAAGCTCTAAACTTACAGAGGAAGAAGTTCCTATTATGCTCTGGGGACTGGGGGGTGCATGCTGGCCAATCTACTCCTTGGGTCACTTTGCTCTGTTAGGCTCACAATATATCAGGCACCATATGTGCTGTAGAGAAATTCTGAATAAAGATTGATATTTGTTCTTTGTCTTATCCAAATCTACTCAATCATTTGTATTTCAGTTCTGTTAGATCTCTGGCAGCCTGATTTAGACCAGGCTGTGATTTGCTTTTTGCAGATGCTATGACAACACACACAGAATGTTGCTTTAGTATTCTCATGCTGCTGTTAAGTTTGTGGGGTGTAGGATGCTATTGTTTACTCTGCTATTTGACCTTCTGCTTCTTAATCCCGTTTTTCAGTAGTATCTGCCTGGAATCTATGGAGCAGAAGATAAAGTTGAAGCAGGTTGTTACCTTTAGATGAAGCTCAGGTTTAGGTAAAGGAGATAATAATCTGAACTTCTGTGCGTCAGCCAGCAACAGGGTTACTGCACTCTCTGTTAACACTTCAGTAAAAGTCATTCCAGTTACCCAATGCTTGTTAGTGCTGTCATGGCCTCAGGACTGGCCACTTGGGGACTGGATATTTTGCAGGAATTTGAACGGTTTTGACATGCTTATTTTGCATTAGAGCCAAACCAAACCTGTGATAGAGTTTTACAAAGCAGAACAGCATGGAAAAAGCCAATAGAGGAGCTTGTATGATGGTTGTGTGATAAGAGCTTCTGACTTTGAAAACCTTCCACGGGAAATTTGCAGAAGTAAACTTCTCCATGAAATGCTTGGATTTGAGAGACTGTTGAAAATCAATGGCTCTTAGTCATCAAAATAGAGTAAGTGTTGAGAGGCAGATACCTATTGATGTGAATGAAGTACAGTGATTGAGTACTAAGAAAATGAGACACAAAAATACTGGGTTAAGTCTAAACATTAATTCTCAATACTCTGCATAGTGCAGAATAATTGGAGCCTGTGGTTGGCTTGGGTCCTGACTTGAATGCCTCAACCCAGATGAATGCTATGATCAACTTTGACATCTTCACCTACCACTGCTTTGCAATCTGTAGGCAGATGCATACTTTGCTGAAGGGCTGTTTCTGGAAGTCTTGTGGTCAAGCCTAATCCAAATGATCCTCTGGCATGCATGTGTGGTATCCTAACTTCTAAGGGCAGAGTCAGCTTTCCAAGTGGAAGTTTATGTTCACTTTGTCTCTTCTTCCTTCATTCCCCTCTTCTTTTTCTTCATTCCCTCTTTATCTGCATTGTAATAGAAAAATAATTAGGGTTTCTGATCCTTTAAAAAAAAAAAAAAGGAAAAATTATATAGTTCAGACTTCTTGAAACCCTTGCCTGGTCTTGATTTAGATTTGGAGTATTAGTAGAGGAGTTGAGAATTAGTGATTTTTCAAACACAAGTTTGTCAGTGTGAGCCTTGAAGAAAAGAGGGAGGAAACAATAAAAATAAATCTTTTTACTTCTTTCACAAGCAAAGTAGTACATGGTCCTTGTCCTTAATTCCTTATCTTTTCACTAGACTTCCAAGTAAAACAAAGATGATAAATCTTGTCATTCTGATATTTTTAATACTTGAAAAACAAATAATCTTTTATCTATGGATTTTTCCCTTTATACACTCCCTCAGATCTGTGAAGATGCACTGCATCTTTGTAAACACAATAGAGCTTTTCCAGTAGCCCAGGCAGAAAATGAGTCATGAAAGATATTTCCCTGTTTGCCTGTTGTTAACACCTGCATGTCTAACCAGACTTAGCAATTTCTATCATCTTTGTTTAAAACACATCAACCACCTGAAACAGCCCACAGAGCTGTTAATCCTTCTGCTTTTCTACTGCTCTGAGTTATGTTACCTCAGAGTGTAACTATATCATCTTCACTTGTCCTTGAACCTCTGGCATGGAAACCAGGTCAGAGGGTTGGATTCTGGGTAAACTTTTAAACAAAGGACAGGAATGGACTGTCCTGTCTTCCACATGGAAAATCTTGGCAGACAGATGACAGCAGGAGAGTTGCTGTGTGCCACTGCCTTGACATTCCTTTTTCTTGTAAAGTAAGCAAAAATGTTACATTCCCTGGTTAAGTTACTTTGTTCATTGTCTTAAGGTGTGTTACTGTCCTTGACTAGGAGTAGGACTGAACATAAAATATAATTTGTAAATGAAGAAAGACAAGGTTAACTGTATTCTTGAATTTTATTATACAGCTATGGTAAAAGCTCATTTTGATGGAAACAAAGAGGATTGCTTACTAAAAAGTGAGGAGAGTGCTTTATTCATAACATTAAAGAGTACAAGCTTCTTCAGTGCAGAACTGTTAACCTACAGTATTATATTTTGGTGTTGGATAGGTTTGTTGCTTTTTATTTTTCAGCTGCAGTTGAAAGTATGGCCTTGAAACGCTCCTGTTCCTTAGGCTGTTGGATTTTTGTGCTCTGAGACACCTGCAGTAATTTCTTGATATGCATGGAGAATATGAATAATTAACATAAACAAGTTCCAAAACAGGCTCCAAATGGTCAGCACTTGCAAAATGCCTGTCTGAAATTATACTGTTTTTATTAGGATCTAATGATGAAAGTGTCCTAGTATTCATGACACCTTTTTGTATATGTCCAGCTAAAATACAATCCAACAAATTGAGGTTGTGGAACTGTTTCCTTATACAAATGTACTTTAAAAGTCAAAACTCTGAAATATGGAGGTTGAAAAACAGAAATGGCATCAAAGTAGTAAGTGCAGTTTCCATCAGGTGATTCACTCTGCTTCTTAGCATAAAAACTGCATATCATTCAATTTTTTTATATAGAACCATCCTTTAATTTTTATTTTTTGAGAGAAATTATAAGAAAAGGTTGTTCACATCACTCAACATACAATTAAATTCCAGTCTGAATCTTCTATTACCTTCTACTTGATTTGCTAGCCCCAGTTTTAAAATCAGTCTGCTTTACCTACCTGCATATAAAATTTGCATTTGTATCTTATATTTCCAAAAATCCCAAACAATTCACTCTGGGCTTATAACTGTACTAAAATACTGTACTGGAAAACTATATTTCTATTCACAACTTCTTGATATTCCCAGATGGATATTGAAGGTGCCCCATACTCCACCAAATGCTGTGGTTTGATCAGAAGCGTCAGTTGCTCAGCCAGAATGGAATGCCAGGATTGGTGTGTAGAGTGAGGGAGAGGCTAGGTGGGGAAAGTTGTCCCACCTAGCCAGCAGACCAGCAGAAAGACATCTGGGACTTTGGAGGTGGTTGCAGGTAGTTCCTCTAAGCATCCGATGCAAAGCCAGGATGCCCAAAATCCTGAATTTGTCTGACCTTAAAGGTAGGCACAATGTGTCCACATTGGACTATATTTGGGTTTGTGGGGTGGACAAAGCAAAGCAGAAGGTTCTTCTGCCTGCATGCTGCAGAACAGTGTCATCACTGCATAACTACTGTGGTAAGCTATTAGTCAGAAGGGGATGAGCCCTCAGCACTAGCAACAAAAAGCATATATTCAGATGATGGCACAGGGATGATGAATTTTCATGAAAGCTAGAAGCTTTAAACCCAAAGGTGTGTCTGGTTACAAGGAAGTACAAGCAAGGCTTGAGGAGGGTTGGTCCATGTGAGGCAAGGTCTCACTTTTCTTTTATCTTTGCTCTTGTGTTCTGCCTTTCCTCTGGTATCAGGTAACCCAGGGTTTTTGTAGTCACCTCTTCTCAGTCAGTGCCAAGAATCAGTGCTTAAAGTGTGGCTGCTCCCACCCCAGGAAAGAACAACATGCTGGAGGGTTGGACTTGGTGCCCTTTTGACAACACAGGCATAGTGCAGATAGTGGGTGCTGCTGGGTGAAGCTACCCCTCCGGGGAATAGCCAGCAGCTTACTCGCTCCAGCCTCTGCATCAATGGCAGCCAGATTTTGCCTTCTGCAAGAAAATGGGTACCAGAACCAGTGCCAACTTGCTGTCCCTAACAGTTTACTGCCCTTTGCATTACCTACCTTGTCTATGCCTGCAGCTGACCCTTCTTATACCTCTAGATCTTGCTGCTTTTACAGAGAGAAAAAAGGAAGAAAATGCTCTTTTATTAATTTTTTTTATATGAGGCAAATATTCAGGGATCAAAGTAAGGAGATCTTAATTCAAAATATTGAGAATAAGAATGTCTTTTATGAAATGATGATGACCTGATTTATTGAAAGCTGTCTGGTAATATCCAGACCCTCAGTGCAGTGTACCCTTCTGCTCTCCTATTGAATTTGAGTTCATCTGTATAAAAACTTCATATATAACACAGTTTATAAGCACTGACAAGAAAAAGAATCTGCAAAAAGGATGTTAAAAGGAAGGCGTCAACAAACACTACTCTTATCCTTTTATGTAGTCATTTATTTTTCCAAGCTCCTTTGGATTAGCTTGCATCAGTATCTATACTAATACACGATTACGCTTTAGGGGACAAAATATTAGGAAGGAATACTTAAGCTGTGCTCTTAGCATTAAAAGAAGCTCTGTTGCCATACATTGTCTGTAAATTCCCTTGAGTCTCTTCAAATGAATTGCTAGGATTTATTAAGATCTGTGTTTTCTGTGCTCAAGTTCACTTCCTCTGAGGGATCTGAAATTCAGTGAATACCTTGTAGCTTTGCTTCATCCTGATTTCCCTGCTTGGTGTTTATAGGGAAGTCCGGCCCTCACCAGCTCTTGCAGGCTGAGGGAATTTGCTCCCTCCCTGGCTGGCCAGGGTCACTGGCAGCTTCCACTGCTCACCCACTCTTCTGTCAGAACTTCCCATCAGCCTCCTCCCAATGTGGACCATAGTAAATGATGCAGAGCTCTAATATGGGTGGAGGGTTGCCCTCAGCAAGCAGGGTTTTACAAAGAGTGAAGGTAAATACATCAGTACAATTAATTTTGTGGACGAAATAAAACTGAGGAAGAGTGACAGTCAATCAGTGTGGTAGAGCTGGCAATTTGTGCTTGCAGCTCAGAATGCTAACTGTATCTTGGGCTGTCTCAAAAGAACTATGGTCAGCAGGTCAAAGGAGGTGATTCCCACCCTCTTTTCTGGTAAGACCACATCTAAAGTATTGTGTTTATCTCTGGAGTTCTCAGCACAAGGAAGGGCTTGTTGGAGGGTCACAAAAATGGTCAAAGAGATGGAAAAACCTCTGCTACAAGGACAGGTTGAGAGTGTTGAGATTGCTCAGCCTGGAGAAGAGAAGGCTCCAGGAAGACTTTATTGTGACATTTCAGTACTTAAAGGAGGCCTGTAAGAAAGATGGGGATGATCTTTTTAGCAGGGTCTGTTGAGATAGGAAAATGGGTAATGCTTTTAAACTAAAAGAAGGTACATTTAGACTAGATATAAGGAAAACTTTTTTTACAATGAAGGTGGTGAAACACTGGAACGGGTTGCCCGGAGAGGTGGTAGATGCCTTATGCCTGGAAACATTAAAGATTGGGTTGGATGGGTCTTTGAGAAACCTGAGGTAGATAAAGATGTCCCTGCTCACAGCAGAGAGATTGGACTAGATGAGCTTTAAAAGTCCCTTCCAACCCAAAGCATTCTATGATTCTAAGATTACCAGTTCTGTGACACTGTTGGGCCTTATGGAGAATCTTGTTGGCATGGATTGCACACCTGTGTCTCAGCTGAGCATGCTGCTGGAGCAGCCGGTGCTCGTGCTGCTTGACGTGACCTTGCTTGTGCCTCTGCTGCACACCAGGAGGATGGTTGACTTGGCTGGTCCACACTTAGGAGCATCCTGTGAGGAAATGGCTGAAGAAGCAGGATCAATGGCAGCTCCCAGCAGGAGTCCAAACTATTCCACAGCCGTGGTGGGAGGAGAAAAGTGGGGAAGTTTCTTGATGCCCGAGACACTGAATAAAAGGGGCTGCTGCTGTGTACCCGTGCAAAGAAACTTCAGCATAAGTGCATGTGGGAAGTGAGAGAGTGTGGAAAGTGCAGCTGAAGATGAAGTGAGTAACACGGGGAGAAACCTCTGGGGAACTGTGATGAGACAAGCATCAGCCTAACTGGTGCAGCTTCCTAAGGCTGCATCTGGAAGGGCAGGTGCTGAAGTGTGCTCAGGGGTATAATGGTCAGGCACTTAGCTAGAAAGAGGGAACCAATTTTTTTCCTAGTGTTATGAATTCAGTCTTTCTGTATAATCTCTGGAGGAGATAGAATTACTACAATGTCTCCACCCTCTTGCCATTTAAGATTTCTTTCTCTCCCACTCCCTAGTACTAGTTTATTCCAGATTTTTGTTAGCGAGGAAATTCTACCTAGATGTCCCTCCCCATCTTCTCCTCTGTCAAACATGTGGGTGTTTTGATCAATTACCACCCAGTCCTCAGCTGGAAAAAATCAGTTATTTCCACATTATTTTTCACTATGAAGATGAACAGCTGGTAAACCATGAGTAAAATTGCTGTAGTAGGTAGGAAACAAGTCTCCAGAAATCCTTAATCTAGGTAACATCTCCACCAAATGTGAATAAACAGCCTTATTTCATTGTATATTCACCATTGCTTTGAAATAACTTAAATGTCATGGAACATCTAATGAGTTGGGACTAGGTAATGAGTAGAGGGATGGTATGAGTCATTAAGAGGAAGAGGATGTGCAAAGCATTAAGTTCTTCTCTAGAATAAGGGGGCCAAAGTAAATTATGTCTCCATTGTGGGGGAAAATAAAGCTGAACCAAAGAATTTGAAGTGGATTTTTCTTTTTCTTCATTCACTTAATTAAGGCACTTAATTCTAGATCTTTTAGGCTAAGCAGGAGGAGGTGAGACACCCTACTTAACTGGGAATGTTCAGTCTCTGCCTGACTTCAGTAATTCTTTTTCTCAAAATTTATAGTGCATTTCTGTGGGATAAATCATTCCTTCTGTCTTCAAATATAAAGTGAATTTCTGTGGGTTCCCTCAGATCTGTGATCTGAATTTCTCCATACCTGAGATTTCTGCTCAGTGCTGATACCTTCTTATTTTCTTCTTGGAAGGTCATTAAGTATTTCCAAATGTACAGGGAATTGAGGGAAACAAATAGAACAGGAGCAAAATCTGGAACAGAAATAAGATCTGCATATGTTTGTGAGGCCTTAGATATGTGACAGGGTCAGGGGCTGACTAGTGTGTTGCATTCTCTGTATGAGACAGAAAAAAGACTGAAAAATGTTTCCTAGCCTGATCAATGAAGGGGTTTGTATTCAAGAAAACAAAGTTTTAGCGCATAATTATCCTTTGAACTACATGTATAGTATGGTTCACAGACCACACTAGAGCTACTCTGGAATTAAAGCTTCTGAGATGCATACAGGGTACATGTATGCTTCTTGACACCGGCTACTTTGATCTCCTAATCCACGTCTAATGCACTACTATAAATGTGACCTAGGATCACGTTGTGTAATTCAGCTTTACTCAACCTGAAAAAGTCTGAAGTTTACTGTAGGGAAAACACACATGGATATATTTGTTTTAGCATCAAGGAGACATTTTCTGTTGACAGAGAGCACTGAAGGTAAATATCTCTGTGGCACAATCCTATGTGTGAATGTTTAGTCATTTGATCTGCTTAATTGTGGGAAAGAATGAATGTCAAACAAAACACAATTAAAAATACTTTATATAAACCATGAATTTTTCATCTAGTTATCCCTCTATTTTACTTGGAAGTTCACTTTGTCACTGTAACTAGCAAAGGAAAGCGTTGATGGTGTTGCTCTACTAAATTCTATGGATCTTAGAGATTCAGCCAAATCTCACCAAATCATTTTTAAAAGGTGATGTATAATAAAATTTCTTTAAGGGGACTCTTTGCAATTCAAAATCCATAGTGCTTTGCTAGAGATGGTTAAGATTTCATTTATGCAGATGCTTTCACCCAAAAAGGTCCCAGAGTACTTCTCAAACTGCTGACCAAATCCAAAGCCTGTTGAAGTAAATGGAAAGGCTCCCACTGACTTCAATTACCTTTGGATAAGCTCATTAAATTGTAACAATAATTCCCCCCAAAATCCCACCCCCCCTGCCAGCGGTGTCTTCCTGCCTGCCCATAGCTGTGATGGTTAGGCTATGACTTTCTCAGTTGGTAACAGAAGGATTCACCAACTTCAAATACCAGGTGACTGCGTTGTTGTCTGCAGTTCCAGACACAGTACCAAGTATCCCAGTACCTCAGTGTTGCAATGTTATTTGCATAACTGTTTTGTAGTCTAAACACAGCTGCTTAATGCTCAGCTTCAGATCTATTTTGGAAGCACACTTGGCTTTGAACAGAGTTTGGAGGAGTAAGATTTATACATAGGTAATCCTATTTCAGGCCAAATTACAGCCTATGATTCTAGTTTATGTTTGAATCAAAATTCCCCGCCTTTCTAGCTGGCATGATTTTGGCTTATCTTTGAACCTGTGCTGATGGGGACAACTATCATGGGGGTTTTTTTTGTTGTTCATTTTTTTGTTGGTTTTTTTTTTATGAGTTGCAACAAAGCTGTCACTAAGCTACAGAACTGGATTTCTTAATATTGTACAGAAACAATGAAAATCAGTTCATAGAAATATGTAGGACTCTTCTATGCACCCAGTAAACTGTCTAAATATGTCAGCATTCACAAGCTGCTACCATACCTATTGCTTTGCATCATTCCAGAAAGGCAAGATATCTTGCATAAATCTCTTTGTAGTTGTCAATGAAATCAAAGTATGTAACTTCCCATTGGAAACGTGGCAAAATTCACAGCCAGAGTTTCTGACTTTCAGTTCCCTGCCCTAATCATTGTGTCACATTCTTCATAAAGAAAGAGAAACTAGAGTCTGAACTTGCTTCATGTGAATCAAATGGCAAAATAATTACTATATATAATCAAAAAGTTACAAAAACTTTATGCCTGGAAAAAAAGCAGATTTATATTTGAAGCTTTGTGCCTTTTGTAAAATAAAGAGCCTTCATATTTACCTTTGGAAGTCTGTGCTGAGCAATCAGCAATTCAGATTTCTTCTCTAGACAACCTCCTTAGTGTCTCAAGCAGCTATATGATGTATGTCAATGTGAGAAATCTCACTGAATAGGTGTCAGTTAAAACTTCAGCCAGTCTTAAACTGTGAGTGGAAATGGCAGTGGGATGCTCTATTTGTTCTCCTTTATTCTATCTGCATGGAATAGTCTTTTGGAAACAGGGGTATGTAGAGCACTATCTAGCAGCCCAGAATCTCATTCCAGTGTTTGAAATGCCAAAGATATTCCTTCTGCTTCTTGTATCACTCTGTAATAAGGATAATACAACCTGACTTTTGCTAACAGCCATAATAATGATTCCTAGTGTCAGCGGCTACTTCCATTCCAACCAAGGCCCAGCAATGCAAACAGAAATAAATGCTTGTTTCACCCTGTACAACTCAGAATTATAGCTCCCCCCAGAGCAGATACAGAATCAGGATGATATTTCTATGATGTCAGTCTGCTGACCATAACCAAACTTCTTAAAGTGCATGTTTTCCAACTTGTTATTGGAAGCATATTTCCAACAGGAGAGGAAAAATAAAGGGAAAAAAATAGTAAATTGATAATTGCGTGTAAAGACACAGCTTAAGTAGTATGCATTTTGGAGTCAACTCTCTTTAGCATACAATGATGGGGCTGTCTGCTGAAGTCAAAGTCATAAGCTGAAATTCGAACAATTAGAATATTAATTTGCATTTACCTCAGTGGGTTATCCAGAGAATACTTGCTATGAGGAGAAGTTTAGTATAGTGTGGATTGATGATAATTTGGTAGTTTCTAAACCAGAGTGCTCTTAGGTGCTAGCTCTAGAATTAGATCCTGAACTTCCAACTCCTATTTTATTCAGTTGCAAGAAAATCAAGTTAGTTCAATGAAATTCATCACTGCAGACGAGTATTTCTGTTGGCTGTCCGGTAACATTTTCATAATTTTTTTTATCCAAAGTACATATCAGATCCTTCTACTGGCAATGCTGATTTTTGGCTCAGTGGTTTAGTTGCTGAAGTGAATGTCATATCCAAAATCACAAGCTTTGTACTTGATATACTTCAATCTGTCTGTACATGGAAAATATTCCCTTTTTTTACAGGATGCAGCAGTTCAGTGAGTTGGATTTTTTTTTTGTTTGTTGCATTATGCTTGTGCATTGAATTATCTCTCTCTCTTTGTTATCTTTTCCATTTTATTTTCCAGCTCCTGTAAAACTTCCTGACACTCATTTCCTTTCCACTTATCCAGGCATCATGTTGCCACCAGGTCAAGGGATGAAATGCTGCCTTTTACCCCAGCTGATACAGAAGGGGAAAGGCAGTGCTTTCTTTGAATCTGAAAGGCCAGGTAGAGTGGTGTGGGATGACTTTTTCTCCTGCCTGGTGCTGATGGGACACTAATATAAGCCTGAAGGAAATCTAGCAGTAGAAAACTTTCAAACTTCAGTTGGGAAAAAATTTGGGAATAAAAGAGGGAAAACACCAGAGTATCTGGAGGGTTGGGAAGAAGCTGCTGCTGAGGACTGTAAGTTGTGCCATGTGTGTAAGGGATAGTGCATGTTTACTAGTGTTCATCAGGTAGTATTTACTCTTCTGGGGAAAAGCTGCACATTGCTAAGGAGTTAGAAGGATCAGGTTTTCATGCTGGTCACATGGGAGACTCTAGTGATGATGTATCCCAAAAGATGTGTTCTTGGTTGTGGGCAACCAAGATTTCTTGTGGGTTTTGCTCGTTTTTGTTGGTTTGGGATTTGTTTGTTTGTTTTGTGTTGAATACAGTGATTGTACTTTAATCTTCCTATGTGGATACAGCTGTTTTGAAGCTGCAATGTGGTATGGAGGGCTTCTGCCCATCAAAGTAAATTGCATTCCTAACAGTAAATAAGTACCAAACCTTAGCAGAACAAGTGTCTGGAATCCCTAATAAGGTAAGTAAGCAAAACAAGCCAAAAATGTGCTAGTCTCTTTATCACTGTTGGCTTGTGTTTTTCCTTGAACAGAAACAGGCTTGGTATTGTTTCTAAATTTCAGGTCACTGAAGCTTCATTATGATTAGCTTTGAGGTAGGGGTTAAAGCCTCTTCCTTGACTTGGAAGAAGATCCAAATGTGAGGAAAAAGAATAATTTTATTTATTTAATACTTTTTATTCAAAAACCTGTAAAATTTACCACATTCAGTCTTTTTCAGTGATGTATTTCTCCTGTAAGAGATGTAGATGTAGATATGTGGTATTTTTTTCCCTGACAGTCATAATTATTTATCAAGGATTATTTGCCAGGAAACAACTGTAGCGATTGCATTTGGAATGACAACTGCAACAGAGGGAACAGAAAGCATCTTGTCTACAAAGTCCTGTTGTTATCGTCTTTATTCCAGTAAGATTGTCTTTGATTGTTTTTTGGGAGAACTTCATCAAAACCATAGATTTTTATATCCAAGCATAAATTGCATATGTTTGTGTTTAGAAAATATACTGGTATTGACTTTTTGGTATTCAAAGATTAAGGACAATGCTAGCCTCTTTTTGAGCTCAACTGTAAAAGGAAATCATTTTGCGAGAGGGTTTTTTCTCTTTCCAGAAGCTCTCATGATTTGAAGAGTTGTGTGGTAAATCTCACTGCACACATTTTGTATGCTGTTTAGTATACCGCAGTTCATAAGCTTAGCATTTGGAGCCAAAGTGATTCCAAGCTTGGCAACATTTTCTGTAATTTGGAGAAGTGAGTTTTGGAATAGATATGAAAGTTCCTGGCTACCCATAAGAAACACGTTATAGGCTTGGCTGCTGTGTGCCTCTGAGGCCTCACCAGTATGAAAGGAGTGTGTGAATTTTGTAGTTTTTCTGATGATGTAAATAAAACTCCAATCAGCCATATTATTCTTCTTTTAGCAGTCAGCATCTTCAGGGATTTGAGCTTTGCCTTTATGGAAACAGCGTTGAATTGTGTGTTTCTAGATCCTTTCCTAAAAGCTGTTAAAGCCTTGATGCAGAAGACAGGGCAAAAAGTCCATTCTCTCTGTCAGGAAATGACACTGACTTTCAAGATCTGATAGATGGGGAAGGGTAGGGGAAACTGGGACCTGATTATCCTTTATCTTGTGGTAATGCTGACTTACTCTACTGCGAGGATGTAGGGGTGTTGTACCTGGTGACTCACTCAGCCCTCTCTCAATGGGCCTCTGATTAGACCTGGACATAGACTCACTCGTGACTAGGTCTGAAATGCCTCAGTGGATGATGATGATGGCATTTTAGTGCTCTAAAAGGAGTGAATCAGGGAATTATGATGGTACTTTGCAAAACTGGTGCCATTCTCCCCTCCCTGATTTCTCTGTTTAAAGATTGATGGCACAAGTGAAAAACACCTTAGAGCAGAGATGCAGGGGGAGTGAGGCTTTAAAAGTGCAAAGATTCTGGAACCCTGAGAAAAAGAGAGACAGTTTGTAACTCAAGTAGTACAGAAATGCCACTTTCTCTGAAATTCCCAGCTCCTGCATTTTACTTCCTTCTAATGTGGAGCAAGCTTGTGTATTTTTAATTTTTCTGGAGAGGAGTTTCTATCTCTTGTATCTATTGTAGTTTTTATTTCAATAAACAAAAATGTTCCCATAGGTTGTTATTTAGCTCATCCTTTTCCACTCTTATTTTTTCATTCTTCTGATGCTGTATTGAAGCAGAGTCTCAGTTTGCAGAGTGATTCCTACAGTCATTCCTCTCCTCTTTTTCTCTTCATCTGATTGTTCATATTTTCAAACTTCATAGTCTCACCACCAAAACCTAGGCATTCTTTGGAGCATAACTTGAGAAGGAACACAGACCTCAAAAATGTCACTGAGCTCTGAACTCTCAAAACAAAACCTTTTCTGTGCTTAAACAGGATGCTACCAAGGCATCTGGTCCAAAATTAAAAGGGAAAAGTAACATTTATATAAAAATGCCCCATATAAGGCATTTCATGTAGTATTTAAAATGACAATTTACATAGCCAAAAACGTGAATATTAAGTATTAATTCTATCCTTTCCTAAAGTCCATAAAACAAACCATCTACAACCTACAAACAGCTGTTTTTTCTCCCATTCTCATCTTCTACACTTCCCTTGCTTCTCAAGTGAGTGCTGAACCAAGCTCCTGGTGTTGTATAACAAAGTACTTTGTTTTCTGAGTGATATCTACAGCTGAAATGTCAAATTTGATTTGGATATGACAGGCTGATTAAAATATTGTCTTTGCTTTTCTGTTCAATACTACTAGTCAGTTTGCATCTATCTGTATCACTCCACTAGGGTTAATATTCACATGGCTTTACAGTGACTAAGGAGCTGCACTTTGAAGTTTCTCTTACATTTCAAACAGCACCCCGCCCCCCCCCCAATGAAATGGGCTTGTATGCATTTTAAGTCAGGGCAGAAGCTTCTCTAAAAGTGCAAAGCTTTTAAAAATGCATTGGAACAAAATAATGCATGGCTTTCAAAATAAAATCCCCTAGTGATAAATTGTTATAGGGCTGTTCCCTCTGGTAAAAGCAAATGGAATACTAGAACTGTTTCTAGCACAGGCAGAAGCAGAAATAAACAGGGAAAATGCTTAAGGTCTCACTTTGAGGAAAGTGAAGAGAAACAGAACATTAGCAATGCCTATGCCAGGAGGCAAAAGCGTGGCAGGGCTTGAGGCAGATAGACTGTGCTAACACAAAGTTTTCACACGTCTGTAAACATGGAAGGCTGGCACACTGAAGCAGAAAACAGTGTGCTGCCAGTAATGAATATCGTGTGCTGCCTCCGTGCTGCTACTCCGGTCTTGGACATTGGCAAAAGAGCATCTCCTTACAGAGAAAGCTAATCTCTTACAGCCTAATTGGGGAGTGCTGCTGTAAATCTCTGCCTCATGGAATTTTTCTGAGAAATAGATGTGTTTGCACATCAAGTACCTCTGCCCTTTCCCAAGCAGAGTTAAATCTTCCAGGTTTACTGCTCAGATGGTGTTATTTTAGATAGGAATTATGATACACTGCATGTTGCTGAGCTTGGAAAGATTCTTTTTGACATTGTTATTATTTTGAAGAAAGGAAAGCATTCATATATTTGTAAGAGTGGGAGATGGGAAAACATAAGATAAGTTTTAATGTCAGCTTTTGTACAAAGGAGTTGTGCCTCTCTTAAGGCTGGTGTGATTCAACCAGTCAGAATCTGACTGTCATTGAATCTTTTTCAATCCATTTTTAGAGTTAGAAACAATGAGCTTTAGCTAATGCAGGCTTAGTACTATTCCTGTTGTTTAGGCTTCCCTGATGGCTACAAAGCTCTTTCATTCCCTTTTCTTTTGCTCTTTTTCTTCATAGGCTTTCCTGTTATCCCTGGTGTTTTTCAGAGTTTTTTGTGGCACTAGTGAATAGTTTGTGCAGATGTCCTTTCTGACATTGCAAATGAAACAGAAACCCTTACATGAAAATGCTTAATGTTTAATAAAGGTTAAAAATCATGCGTATCAAAGTTGTCTAAGTGACTTGAAAGAATGTATAACTTACAGAAGTAAAGCTTCCAAACAGACCCACTGACTTCAGCTGGCTTCTGAATCCTGCAGATTCAGAATGTGTTTTTGGAAAATCTTGTTGAAAGACGAGTACTGGGGCTTCTCTCTGGCTCAGGCTTTCAGCAGTGGGCTAGATCAGTAAATTTGTATAACCTTAGGCAGAGTTATGCACTTGATCTTACAGTAAAAGTGCACAAGAAGCTGCAACTCGATATTTATTTGATGACTGGTGGCCAGTATCCTAAAAGATTCACAAGCACTATTTTGTTTAAAATATATTGCTAACCCATTTGTCATTCTTCATATTGCCTAGCATCAGGTTCTGTAATTTCTTTTACCTGCAACGCCTCATCTGCCAATGCTACTTGCATCCTGAGAGAGAATTGCGTGTTCTTTGCGTTTCTTTAATCAAAGAGTTCTTAGGGACAGTTTTCTAATTGATTGCATCTTACAGGGATGCAAAAGTTACTTCTTTTCAGGAGATGGGAAAACAAAGGTGGCAACTTATTGTACAATGCTGTATAGTTCGCAGCTTCTGAAATAATAAAGTGCTAATATAACATGATTGTGCTCTATCTTCTCTTTAACTGAACCACAAACTATTACCATATGCTAGGAACAAAAGCCATGCCAGATGTACTTGTATTTGGAATGAGTATCACTTGCTCTTCTCCTTCCATCTCCCATGAAATGAGGCTATCTGAATGTTGAGTAAGTGATGATTCAGAATTCAGCCAGATATATACCTTCATGTATTTTCACTCTTAAAATACACCTCATGTATTTTCAAGCTTGATTGTCCAAATCTGAAGAGAAAAAATGTGAATTGGGCTGCCTTCTAGGCAGCATCAAAATCCACTGAAGCTCAGATAAATTCTTGAAGAATAAGCAATTGAAACAAATTAATGTGGGACTCCACTCTTTTAGACTCCTCCTTACCTTGACTTCAGTGCAGGGGGGCCATGTTTGCATGGCTCATTTGTCTGCTGCTGTTACCTCGCTCTCTTGCAACTTGCACCTCATCTTCTAGCCCTGTTTTGTACTGCTTACAGCACTGTCAGTCTCCAAAGCACTTCTGGTACTACATGTTTCAAAAGCTAGAAAAGGGGGGAAAACAGCAGCACCTGGGGTGGGCTTAATAAAGTTATTTATGTGCCAGCAGACCAGCTGAGGACATAAGGGCATCTTGCTCTTTCCCCTGGGTCTGAGAGCCAGTGTGTACCTGCAGGCAGGTATGTGTCCCTGGCATCTGGCACGGCCTCAACACACAGTGCCGTTGTCTACTGGGCTCATCAGAAACCCAGAGATGAGTAGGAGAAGGTGGGGACTTCTCTGTAGCACTCTGAATCTGACCTGTCTCCCTTAAAAGCTGGAGCTAAGAATGCTACTGCATTCACTTGCATTTAGGGTCCCTGCAACACTTTTGTGAGTTGCCAGCATGCACAGAGAGGCTTCCTGCAGACCTTGGGCAAATCACTGTTGCAGAACATCATTTCATGTTTATAGTTGCCAGAACCTTTTAACTTCACACTGATCAGGTGCTACTACTTCCCTCCTGCTGCTATTTACCATACGCATCATGTGGCTTTGTAGGGTTGCTCATTGGTGTATGGCTAGGGCCCATCACGGACTGTCTGACAGCATGGCACAGGAAAAAGCCA
This sequence comes from Ceryle rudis, assembly GCA_033439905.1. NCBI lineage: Eukaryota > Metazoa > Chordata > Aves > Coraciiformes > Cerylidae > Ceryle > Ceryle rudis. The sequence goes on along the minus strand of JAAGNO010012395.1, from coordinate 54,525 downwards.
ATAGCTTTTGTGACCCTACATGCTTTCTGCAGATGAAGCCCAACATCTGTTTGTCTCAGGGCTTCATCTGCGACCAAACGGCCTCTTACAGGGCCTGGTTGTACTGGTGGAAAAAGTAACAACCCCAGCTGCCCATCTCTTGCTGTCAGTGAAGCAGCTAATATGAGTTCCCTCTAATATGTTTCAGTTCAAACAAGCTACTGCAGCCAGGACCTACTTCTAAGTCAGTCCACTTGCATTTTAGATAAAATGTCCCTGGAAGCAGATACTGCAGCCCTCCAGGCACTTAGGAAGTGCCAAGCATTTGGGTGCCAAGGTAGAGATTCCAGGGTCTTATATCATCATATCTTGGCTTGCATCCCCATCTCTCTGTGTCCTTCAGCTCCTTACTGAATGGAGAGGTATGGTTATTCTCATCCTATTGGTTGTAAAATGAAGTTGTTCTTCATTTCAGCAGAAATCTGACACCAGAAAGAGCATCTTCCAGGTTTTTTTAATCCTATGGTAATGAAATATGTGAAGGAATCCCAGCACATAAGATATTTAATAATTTTGAAAAATTGTGACTGTTTCTAATGTGAAGAGGAGGAGCAGGACTGGAAAGTGTGTGTGTGCGTGGGGAAAATATCTTTGCAGTTTTTCTTGAAGGTATCTAGCAGAATGGGCCTACTTGGTTGTGTTAGTACCTATATGCTGCTGGATTACTATTGCCCTCTGCTAAATTTTTTTTCAGGGGTATTGTTTTTCTGATGGGTAGTATCTTTATTGTTTTTTTTACTATTTTAAACTTGGGTTGGAAATCTCTAGTGTGTATCCTATAAATGATTGCGATTTGTAAATCTCTGTTTTCAGAAATGGTTGAAAAAATAATCCAAATTTAAACCTGATGATATCTAGCTGAGAATATTGCTCTTTTTTTTTTTTTTGCAATTCTAATTTCTGTTTAAAAACAAAGATAAGAAAAGCCTGCAGAAACAATTGATATATTTTTATTTGCTAGAACTATGACAAGTTGTGAATTTTCTGCAGTTTTACATGGTCTTGTGAAAGACTAAATTGTTGGTATGGATAAAAAAGCCTCTTCTTCTGAAAAAAACACCCCACAACCTCCCTCCCCTTCCCCCACAGTTGTTTTTCATTTTCTAGTATAATCTTTCCAGAAATAGTCTGGTTTAAATGTATAGAATCAAATTGTTAATAGGGCTGATGTAGATTGCCATTTGTTTGTATTTGGTTTACTCTAAAATTTTCAGTAATGTCAAAGCGATAGCTTAAGTCTTCTAAAACTAATGTATTAAAAGGAGAGAGCTACAGTGTCTACGTGGTGATCTGTTTCTATCTTCTACCTTTCCTATCTTAATCATATTCACATCATCTTTAAAGTGGAATCTTGTGCATGCATAATTAAATTCAGTCTTTCTTGCAAACACATATTTTGAATAACCCATTATTTTATCCATAGCTTCTTGCTACTGTGCATGAGAGGCACAGTTATTCTATTTATTATCAAGCACTCCTGTTTAGCATCAGGTTAATGTGGTCCTAATCTTTTGCTAAGGAGCTTTGTGGCAGGAAATTTCTCATGAGTAGTTAATGTGAGAATTGCTTTGCATATTAAGTGTCAACAGCTGGAGCTGTGTGATCAGCAACCTGAACATATGCTGTCCCTCACCTAAGGAAAGGACTTCAGTATTTCTCTGAAAGTGGGAGAAAAGTGTCTCTGTCTGAAGGTAAAAGATGCCAGAGATGCCTCAAATTATAAGATAAAATTTTCTGTAACCAAATATCCCAATTCAGATCAAAATTGGGAATAGGAATCCTAAAATCAGTGTTTGTTGTGTGCGAAAAGGTGCCCTCTGTGCCTGCTTGCTGAGGTATATGGTCTGTGACCCCCACTGTCCTGTAAATAATTTGTCTGGTGTCTTGCTCTTAAGGGAGCAGGCTTTGGGATTTGGGCTGTCCTCTGTCTCTAGAGGCTTAGACATTCACCACCTGGGTGCCCTGGACTGTTCTGAAGGGGGTCTTACGTTGCCCTCTGTGCAATACCCTCATCACACATGCTGAGCCTTGAGTTACAGCACAGGACTCTTTCACAATGTAATAAGGACCACTCTGTTACAAGAAAGCCTGACTAAAGAGCAGGGACAAACTTTTTTTTTTTCCCCCACCCAGTTAGTTAATCAATTCTGAGAAATAATGCACTTTTCTGACATTTAAAATGTGCAAGGATATGCAAGGACAGTGAACCTGGCAGCTTTTGGAATGGTTAGTAGCACATGCTGGATATATGTACACGTGGGTCATGTCTGTGACTCAGGAAACTAGGATTTAAATATTTATTTCACTATCTCATTTATTTGAAGAATACATATACGCTTTGATATGCCAGGGAAAAAAATCTTCTGAATAAGGAATAATTCTTGAGGCTACTTATTATTTAAAACAAACAAACAAAACAAAACAAGCAAACAACAACAACAAAACCCAAACACCAACGAACCAACAAAAAACCTTTGAAGCACATAATGGGAAATTTCTCAAATAAAAACATTAGGGAATATAAACAGAAATATTATTTCCAATAGGGAGAAAAGATTTTTCTTAAGCAAAAAGGGGGGAAAAGTCCTTTCACTAGATCAAAAATCAACAGGCAAATGATTTTTCTCCCTAAGAGATTTGAAAGAGGGTTTGGCTTGCTATATGATGGACATCAGCTTGAAAGTTTTATGTGGTCTGTAGTTTGTGAAATGGGCCTTAGCTGCAAAAGTTCAGTTCCTCATCCCAGATTCTCCTGAGCCTAATGTTTGACACAAGGCCATCTGTACCAAGATTTCCTTCAAGGCATACTGAGTTGAACAACACAGTTGCATTTAATTTAGAGATAGGATTAAAAAACATTCTGAAGGTCTAAAAAAAGCAATATTTGATTAAGAAAACCTGTAAAAATTGTGCATAGTAAATTACTTGATTAATAGTCAGATTTATGTTGTGTGTTTTGTTCTGGGATTTTTTCCCCCCACATCATGTGGTATTTTAATATTCCTCAGAAATATATAGAAAGACCCGCCTTGATTTTCTGCTGTAACTCCAGTGTCATTGGAGATCACATTTTTCTCGCAGATGATGGCACCAAGAAATGTCCTGTCTCTACACTTTTCTCTGCATTTGCATTTTTAAAACTTTGGAGGCAGACTTCTGATGATGATGGACACCAGGATGAATTAGGGCTTCTGATGACACTTTATCAAGTGCTGAAAATAAGTCTGGGTTGAAAATACAACATAGAGCGTTGGAAAAGGAAACATCTGACCATAAAATTAATACAGAAGAGAGAGAAGATAAGTAAAAGCCAACCTCATAGTCCTTCTGTGATGAAAACCATGCTTCCAGACCAAGTCGAGACAATAAGGATGTCAGGCACGTGGGAAAGCCTTTGGCAGCGAGGAACTATTCTTAACCTTTCCTGACTTTTCCTATTTTGTTCTGACTATGAAGTGGTAGAAGCTTCTTTTTAAACCTCTGCAAAAGGTTGTTTGCAAGATATACCAAATATCCATGGTCATTTCTAATGTAAATATTTTGTGTTATACAGCAGGAGGGACCTTAATGGCTCTGTGGTTCTACAAAACTTGCTAGAAGCCAACATGAACACCTGAGATTCATATTAAAAAAAAAGAAAAAATCCTATTTCTTTGGAATTAGTCATAGCAGCTGGTGGAAGAACTGCCAGAGATCTCTACAGATCTGTTAGAGGTCATGGCTCTGTAACAGGAGACTCAGATGAGCCTCCACAGTCTCAGACAAATGATGGACGAGCTTTATATTCCTGTGTAGATGCATGATCCCCTTTATTATCCAGCTGTAGGAATCTGGATCTTCTTCCAAGTCCACAGGGGAAGGGAAATTCCACTGAGCCATAAACTGAGTTGAAGCTGCAGTGGAGCATTTATGTATTTATGATGTTGCTGCTGGGTTGTTTGACTTGAACTTAAGCTAGTTAACAACTCTGTTTCTACATGTAGTTTTAAGACACTCATCACCGCCGAGAGTGTGAGATGAGTGTTCTTTTATTATAAATCAGTAAGAATTCAAATAACTTTCTCTTTGCCCTCCTGTTACAAGTAAAGGGAATTTAAAGGTTTTTTTATCTTTTATTGCTCCGCACCCTCAATAGTTTTGACACACAGTGATGTATCACAATTCATGGCTACTTTATCCAACTCTACTGTTATGTGAGGTTTTGCCTGCTTATGATTATCAAATCTGTGCAATGAGTTGAGCTTAAGATGCCAGAAATGTCAGGGCCTTTATAGATAAACATCATTTTATTAACTGAGTAATGTTTTATGTTCAAAGTATAACTAAATATAAAACTGACAGAACAGGCCACACAAATTTTACATTTTCACCTGCTAAGGAAGAAATGCTTCTCCTAAGAGAAACAGTTCTATGTAGATAAATTGCTGAGTGGTATTCTCTCTTACATCCAGTGGTATTCTCTCTTACATCCATCTCTTTTTTTTCCTCCTCCATTCTATTCTCTCTTCTTTTTTTTGTGTGTGTGATTTTCCTTGAGGTTTTGTAGGAATTAAGGAAGGCGTGGTTTCTTTGGGGGTTATTTCTGTCAACAGTATCAGAAGTAGTTGGAATTCCATTCTCTGGGAAGCTACTGCTGACACTGAAGGGTGAGTTGTATGTAAGAGATGATGTAGCCCCAAAAGCAGTGTAGGACATTTGAACTGTGACCTCTGTTATGCATATTTGTAGAGCTGAGTAATAAAGCAGTGCTAAGCACAGTGCCTTGAAAACTATATGCCTTAAACTTAGGGGGGTTGTCTGGAAAAGCTACACTCTTCATTTCTATCTCCCTGTGAGAGAGAACAAGTAGCTGTCTGCCTGTTTGTCAGGCTGGACTTCCAGCAACTATAGTGTCATGTCTGCAGTTCTTATTTTACTTTATTTTAAGGGTGGTTTAATCACAGGCATGAATCTCTCTCTCTCTCTCTCCAGAGGACAGCTGGCTAACATTTATTCCAATAATTATCACAGAGTTAGATGGGTTTTTTTCCTTGGGAAGAGAAGCTCTTAAACTATTTCAATCTGTTTAATCAATAATAGTGTTATTTCCTATAACTAAATATATTATAACAAGGAAATTAGTATTTATCCTAGAATGTATTTAACATTAAATCTCATTGTTGTAGCTTGATTTTACCAAAGCAGGCCTTCCAAAGGCCAAACTTTAATTTTCCTGTCATTTAATTTCAGCCAAACACTAAAGCCTTTATTGCAAACTTTTTTCCCCCAAGTATAATTCCCAGTAAAAACCTAATTTTGATTTCATACACTGCAGAGTGACTTGCATTTAAGCAGTATCATTCACTGAAGTCTTCAAAGCCTGTTTATTGACAGAGCAAATACATGAGTTTTAGTATATTCCTATATGGTTAGGGAATATTAGTAAGTTATTTCTATAGCTGGGGAAGTTGGTAAATGTCACAAAACTGGTGCTGAGATAGTCACTGCTTAGTCATCTTGATGTCTAGTAGAACGTAGTCCCAAATTAGGTGTGAAGACTTACCACAAATCAGAAGTAGGTGTTTTAGTTTCCTGCAAAAATAAGTATTGATTCTAATAGTAGAACAGTAGTTATTGAAGGAAAGAAAACAGATAAAGGTTGTTTTGTTATGTTACTAGATATTTGGGAAGGTCAGGTGCTTTTTTCCCCCCACTTTTTTTTAGTTTAGTTTTGCACACTCTGGTGGATTTGGATGGATTTCTTTGAAAGAATGAAGATAAATTGGTTCTACACGAGGACTAGAGAAATTAATTTCTCTTTTGCATCTTGAATTATATCTAAGAAAAAAGATTGAACTCCTGCCTTCTGTGAGAATGGTTGTCTTAGACTTGTGGTGTCACTATTTTTGGTTAATTATTTTGCAAAACTACAGCATAACCCTCCTATATAACAATTAAGTTCTCTTAGTTGCGTTCACTCTCTCCTTTAGGTCGGCAAATAACAATTAATTGTGCTAAGGAGAAGAATTTAAACAGAATGTAGTAATTCTCTCTATGTGCATGGGGCAAGAGGGAGACATGGGCCAACATTAACTTCTGACTCTTCCTCAAAAGTTCTGGAGCAGAGCTCACTCTGTTTTATAAGCTCTGCAAAGACAAGCAGGATTGTGGACTATGAATAGGAGAAAACCTATTTTATAGATACTGAAGTGTCTTAGACATGTAGTGGATACAGAGCAGGCAGCTGAAGTGCTTTTGGAAGAGCACAGAAACTCTGAGGTTGGAGAACTTGGTTTCCAAAGGATTAGGCAACAGCTGAGGAAAGTTTCTGTAGAGAAGTATATTGGAATATATAGCTTTTTGGGGGACAGATATAGTCAAAAGGTGACTTTTTCAAGGTTCATTTTGCAAGTTAATAATGGCTAATAGCAATGTCAGAATGAGGAGCCAGGATAGCTCTGCATGCCCTTCTGGGACTACTGATATCTTTTAAGGGTGATACTGTGCTGAGGAACGGAGGCTTTCCTTGCACTGCTTTAAGACCTGTCTCATCAAAACATGCAAACAAGTGTTTGATCTGAGGTGTTCGCACTGAATCTTTCTCTTCACAACTGCTATTGTGATGCATTTGAGCCCTCAAAACCTGTCTCCCTCTGAGCGCTTGTGTCACAAGATGGCAGTGCAGAGTAGTTCCGCAAATACAACCTTTTGTAATGGTTGAAGGGCAAATTTTCCCTCGAGATGTTTGTGGTTTCTCAGTGACTCTTCAGATGGTAGGCTTTTCTCACAGTCAGTCTTGAGAACTGGAAAACTTGCACGCTACCTACAGTTACAGCGCAAAGTTACATTTTCTTGTAATTATTCTTATGCAAGTCTATTTTTTTTTTTTTTTTAATTACAAAAGGTAGTATTTTACATGTATGTTGAAAACAGGAAAAAACAGTAGAAATCAGCAATAATGGAGTAGAAAATCTGGCCAATATCACCACAGAGTAAGCAATAAGTTCCGGTATCAATTTACTCGATTAGAGTTGTTAACTGAATGCATCCTTTTTCATTTCTGTGGGGTTGATTTGTCTTGTTGAACTCATGTTAAATTGCTGGGTTTTAACATCAGTGGCTTGAGGAACCTCAAGACCAAGAGGCACAAAGAGGCTCCATTCGGCTCTGTGTTTAGTGCAAGTGCTGACATCAGTGGAAGCCCTCTGTACAATGCAGCCATAGACTGCACAATTCATACCGAGCTGCTTGAGCTGGAGACTTCTACAAAGAGGGAAGCATCTCATTTCCCAGAGACGGCCACTATGTTGGCCTATCTTATACAACCTAACCAAGCAACAAACTACTCATCCTAGCATAGTAAAAAGGTCAGGAAAATGGGAAGCTGTTCAAAGCACAAGCTGGATGGCACAGGCGTTTCTGCGATTGTAATGAAAAGGCAGTTTGTCTCAATGGTGGGTCTATTTAAGCAAAACAAACTTACTTGAGTGCTGTTCACTAGGGGTCAGATCACTTAGAAAAATAGTGATGCTGGTGAGAGTTGAGGGCATCAGTGTGTTCAGTACTAGCACCTCATAAAACTGTGCTGAAAATACAGATTCCATTAATCTGCAGCAACCATCTTATCCCATGTGTGCTTTAATTAGCATTGCAGAGCAATGAAATAATTCCACTCAAGTAAGCACCCAGAGTCTTGATTATCTGAACTACAGCTGCATCTGCAAAACTGGGCTGGAATGGAAATCTCCAGGGGACGTGCTTTTCTTTAGATTCCTAATATTTTCCTTTTCTAGTCAGGCTGGAAAGATGAGAGCATCCTGCCCTTGCTCCTGGTCCCAGCCAGAACCAAGAAATAAGACAAGTATGTGAAAATGTAAGGAGGGTATGAAAGAATAAAAAAGTCTCTCTTAACAAGTTTTAAAAACATTTAATCTTGGATTTCATGAAAGGGATGAGAAAAACAGTTGATCAGTTCTGAAATTATCTGCTCAGGTTCAACCATTCCTAGGACTTTCGTTAATATCAACAGACTCGGCACCAGAGAGATGTGCTCATTTCTCACCAATGACCTTGTTAAATGTTAAACTTTCAAGATTCTCTTTGGAAGCAAATGACTTCTCTTTCTAGTTACAGCATTGTCAATTGTATCAGTAAACATAATACTGACCATAAGCAGCTACTTGGGATTGGGGTAGTCTGACTGTATTAACACTGTTTGGAAGGGGTCTGGCCAAGTAAACAAATTATCAACATATTTCATAGATGCCATCCAACCAACAGAGAGATCTGTTACCAACAAGATGATCTGCATGCAGACACTTAATCTAATGTATGTATTTTACTTAATATTAACAATGAAACTTCAGGTGAAAGTGGGCTTAAGTTACATCTTCTGATATACAACTAATCTTATATGTCAGTTAAGCAAATCTGCAATAACAGATTTACCTTACAAATGTTTATAAAGGAAAAGTCTGATTAAAAACAAACAAACAAAAAATGATAGCTTATGCAAGTGTATTTTTTTTTTTTCCCTTAGTGTCAGGGACTGAAGCAAACTAAGAATTGTCTGCTTGTCAGTCAAATGATTGTGCTGGATCCAAAGCTGCTACAAAAGTAATATTTCCACTCCTAACCTTCCCCAGCACCTCCTTTCTCAGCATCCACTTTAAAGAGGGAAATTCACCCTCTGGTATAGATTTTAGTAATAAATTTGCTCTTGAGGGGTGGTTTTCATCATAAGACTTAGCAAAAACAAAATCAGACGCAAGATCTAGAAAGCATACTGCTATGCACATTTACTTTTGGCAAGAAGTGTTTTATTATGCACATAGAAAAACAAATTATAATAAAGGGTCACCTACACCTTTATTCTCTACTCTTATTAATCTTATGCCTCTGCAACCACTGTACACCCACTAGACATTTGTAATGAGAATCTGCAGCGAACTAAAATCATGAAGATTATCTGGAATATTAATGTGAAATCAAACTGATGTTGATTAGTAACTGCAGTCTCTGGAGTAAGTGCAGAGCAGGACTCAGAGAAAGCAGGAGGTTTGTTTGGTATTCTTCCAACATGACAATTCCTGGGATGCATTTTTCAGTCCTATCAAGTGGCAAATGCTTTGATGAGATTTTGTCTTTAGCAAGCTTTGGGCCAGAAAGTGGCATTTGATTTCTGCCCAGACAAAATCTGACCATCTCAATTAAGACATCCAGTTGCACTACACAAGGGCTAAATTTTGACTTGCTCTGTAAAGCTTGGGTTGCTGCTTTTAACAATATTTTACAATATTTGGTTCTCTCTCCAGAGTTTCTCAAAATGTTTCTGTCTGGGATGTGATGCACACATAGCGTGCATTAAGGCACTATATTCTATTTTAATTCCTAGATAACACAACTGTCACATGAATGATACTCTTGATGATAAATAATGCCTGGCAGAGCAACTTTCTGAATCTGTGAACAGACTTACAGAAGCCTAAACTAAGAAAATATGGGGAGGAAACCAGGTGAAGCTGGAAGGCTTTTATACTTCATCTCGGAGAAAATAGGTGCCTATCTCTTTTTAGACTTTGTATTCTTGAACTAATCCCAAAATATCTATCTGTGTCACTCTTGGAGTTAGATCTGAAAGCAGCCCAAACTGGCTCACATCCTTCAGTAAAAAGGAAGGTGCAGGTACAGCAGGTAAACCAGTCTGCAAACATCAAGTCCAGAATACTCTGAGCACCACATGTTGCACAGAGCTTCATACAGCAGTAAGAATAACATTTGTGGATCCTGATTTGTAAGCAAAGAGCTCCACTTCCCAGAAACAGTATGTAGTCACTGTGGGGATGGAACAAATAAGATTACTTCACTGCCACGGGTTGGTGTACCCACAACATATACTGTTAGGTTTCTTTCCATAGAAGAAAGCTGATTCCAAGTTATTTGTGGCATTTGGGAAGGGAAAAGGGAAATTAGATGTTATATGTTCTGTTGTTTTGTATTCTTTTTGTTTTAAGGCCCAAACTGACCATTATAATAATTTAATCAGATCTTTTGCATAACTCAAGCCAAAGAATCCAGCCACCAATAGCTGCATTGAACTTGTAGCTTCTGGTTGGGTTATATTTTAGAAAGACATCCAGAAAGAATGGTATGTTTTTGGAAACAGCTTACCATCTGGAAGTTGGGAGGATAGCACAGACAGCATGTGTTGGGGGGGGCAGATTGAAGTACTTTTTTTTTTTTTTTTTTTTAACATCCAAACTTGGAAATATACTTAGATAGGCATCTAATTGTTTTATAAATAATCTGAGTGCTGCATGACTCAGGATGACTATGTAACCTAAACTTATGGGGGACAAAAAGTACTGAAGGCATAGCTATTTGTTTGCAGCTGCTCCTGCACACTCTTTTTCACACACAGTGTGATTAAGCAGTAGATAGTGCAATATGTCCAGCCGAGATCTTCACCTTCCTCTTTCCAGGCCCTCTTCTTCTCTCCAAGACTGTTTATCTACAGGACCTTTTCTTTTTGGACTTCTTTCTGAAACCATAAATCCGCAATTCTCCCAATCTAAGTAACATGTGTGAAGAAGCACTTGTGGTCATCCTCCGAATTGGTGGTTCTGTCTCCTGTCTCTTTCTTAATTGAGGCTTTGGGATGTGTCACTTTTGTTTAGGCCGAGTATTATCAAAATCTACAACAGCCTGCACTTGTTGCAGCTAGCAAGTATCAGGCCTCTGCTGAAGAGTTCAAAAGTTCAGTTTTGGACATTCACCCACTTATCCACCAACACAAACTCAACTATCTGCTGCCTGTTAGTGTTTGCAATTTAAGCTATTTCTTTAACCTATGACAATTATTTGCTTAGTCTTCTATTCAACTTTACCTCCTGGCACCTGAAGTAATTGTAAGTTCAAATTTAGTGAAGATGAGCATGGAGAAGAATGGGCAGAGCACAGATTCTCCATTGACATCATCCAGTTTGGCACATGTGTCCTGCAACAAGCCGTGCAGTGCCAGGCATGAAATGCAGAGACAAGCCTTTCCTCCAGATCATGACTGATGTGTCCTAGGTAGCATGTGTACATTTTAGATGCTAGTAAATGCAAAGAATCCAAATAGGTAATTGTTTTCATTTAGTATTTACTTTCCTGAGCCAGTTTTCTTTTTTTGCTTTCTACCTTTTGGATTTCTCCTGTTGTCTCCTTGGTGATAGAAGCCTCTAATATTAAAAATTGTTTTCATCTGTCACGTTGGTCTAGCAGCTGCAGCCTGTTTGGTAGTATGTATTGTCAGACTGTTCAGGTGTTTTACTTCTCCCCTGGAGAATTGTGTGGTATGAACAAGAATTTGAATCAGAATATTAATTCATTTATTCTGTATTCTTGGTGGGGTGGTGGTTGGTTGTTTGAAGTTTTTTATTCTGTTGGTGGAAAATGAGTCCCTTCCAGAAGCCATATTGTTGGTCACAGAGCTTAGGCTGGGTCCTGGTAGCAGCTGCAGTGGAAGAAGCAATGCTTCTGAAGGAGAAACCCACAAAACGAACCATATATAAAACCTTAGTTACTACTCTTGTAAACCACTGACGCATTTAGTTACTGAATCTGAAATTAAATGTGAGTGGCATGTCACATGAAGAACAATAAAGTGCATCATTATCTCTTAACCATAATGGAAATTTACTGAGAAACTATAGGCTTTTACATGGTGATGTGGTAAAACACAGCTTCACTTTATGGATTAGTCTGGGGACAGCTGATACTGACTTAGATGTCACTGAGGTGGCTCAGCAGCAATCATTTTTTCTGAATGCCAGTCAAGTTTGTTAGGCCAGAGATTGTTCATTTTGTGTAAAAGGCTATTTTATAGCTTTTCCCACCTGTGATTATGTTATTAGTCAGTATTACAAAGATTGACTTTGTCTCCTATTAACACAACTCCTTTTTCTTCCTCCATCTAGAGCCCTATTATTTTGCCTGCTTGCTCCATCCTTTTACATCATTTCAAGTAGACTAGCTATGAAAATATATGCTTTATTTTCAACACTTCTGCATGAAATGCATTTAAAAAAAAAAAATCTTTCTGTGACTTCAATGTCAGTGTAATATTAAAGATCCTCTGTGGAAATTAATGGAAATGTTCCACTGTGCTCTGGGCAAATGGTATGGGTGTATATAGGAAAAACAAATTCCTGTTTCTGATTAGCATCTACTGAACCCAAAGGATAATAATTTCTTTGCAAGTAATTGAAAGAAATTAGTTTCTCTCTTTATCAACCATCTTTTTGAATTGTATTTTTTATCCTCATAAACTCTTTTCAGATATCATACAGAATAAATAATTAGAATTGCAGCTTTGTAGCATGTTCCTTGAAGATGTTTTTGGAATGAAGATGACACATGGTGATTTGTGGTGATTAGTGTGTAGATGAATCCATAGATATTCCACTGACCTCCAAAATATAGTTCAAAGCAAACTGACATTTTCTCAGTTCCAACAAAGTCAGGATCAGCCATTATAACTACAGGATGCACTATTGTTAATACAGGGTGACAGGAATGCCCTGATCCTTAATGGCAATGTGGTTTTGAGAGTTCATGTTTCTAAAGCACTTTGAATACCTGTGCTTTGTAGGTACTTAAGAAATAAAGAATATCTGAAATTCAGAGCATTAGATTCCTTTGCTTTGAAGAGGATCAGATTGTGAATGCTTATGTTTCTCAGACTCTGCATTAATTTCAGTGAACTTTGGACCAATCTTTTCCACATCAATTTGACTCAGATGTTACTTCTATTCCGTAGCTTCACACACCCTAGTCTACCTAGAGGTGGCTCCTTCTGTGACAAACCAAATGTACAGGTGACTGAGAAATTAATCATAGATTACCTGATGCTAGCTCAGTATGTTAGAGTGCCCTTGACCTGATGCTACAGAGGTGGTCAAACTGCAAATTTCTTATCTAGATTTGAATTCTGAGAACTTTTGGATTGGAAGCTTTATTCCAGAGGTGCACTTACAGCCAGGTGTTTTGATACTCATCTCTTTCTTATCTGGAGGAGTTGGTGGCAGGCTACTCAGAAGGTTGCAGTGACAACACAGTAGATGTGATCTCTTGTATTTCTGACAGTGCAGTCTGTTTTGGATAGACTGAAACAGTAGCCTTTGCTATATTGTACAGGTAATTTAATTAAAGGGCATAAGCCAAACATCTGATTTGAAATTCCAAGGAAGACTGATAGACCTTAACCTTATTAAACAAACAAACAAACAAAAGTTATATCTCTCATCCAAAGAACAGTTGTCTGCTAGTTATGCTGAGAGTATTGAAAATTGTGGCAAGTCTCAGAATAAACTCTTGGAAGACCCTGACCATGAATGCACTTGTTTTTCTATACAAGATCAAGTGTTTTAACTCTTCATCTGTCATCACTGATAACTACTTTTGAGTGTGAGAAGCTTGCATTATATATTGTGAAGAAAATGCTGGAGAAAGTCAGATGGTGTGGCAGGTTTGGCTATAGGGGGTCTAGCAATGTGATTAAATGGCAATCAGAATTAAATCCTGATAAATGGGGTAGCACAAGGTTTTGTTTTAGCATGTTCTACATTTATTGAAAAGTTTGGCTAAGTGATCAGCATAAAAGCCTTGATTTATGGTCCTCAGCTTCCCCTTCAACTGCAGCTGTTGTATTTGAATGGATTCCCAGGATCCATACCAGGCAGCCTAGTTTTTGTCCAGTTTACATTGGTTATCTCCTGGTAGAAACAAATTTTATGGGATTCAAACAGCATTTCCAAGCACATCTTAGACTGCTTGTTGTTGGGGAAACTAGTGCTTCACCAGCAACAATGTAAAACTGCTCTGGACATTTCTTACTCTCAGTTCAGGGCTCTTGCTGCTAAATGGCAACAAACAGCAGCAAAGAAAGCTTGAAAGTGTTCTAACTCCTTGAATACTTTACTGGTTTTGTAGCAACAGAAGCCACCAACCATCGCTCTCTGTTGTGGCTTTTATGTTCATCTTTGGTTTTTGCACAAATGTTCAGATTAGAGAAGACACTCCTTTTGCTCCACTGCTCTTACTGACAAGAAGCTGTGGACACAATGTGCACAGACACTTGGGTCTGGAATGTTAAAACAAATTTAATACGAAACAAATTCTAAACTCACACACAATCTTTTTCTGAAAGTACTGCTACTGTGAGCCAGGAGCAAAGACAGCTTATTATGTAGATGCTATCAGGCCTGTCAGCTTACAGGTTTGTTAGCTTCTGTTGATTATATGCCCAAATGCAATTGCATAAGAAAAAGTATACTCAAACAGCTCCTATTTACTTTTGTTTGGATGATTTCTGCCGTTGATAGTTATCACAGAGCTGCCTCAGTTGTGGAGGATGACATGGGATTTCTGTTGAAACTTGTATGGCAATCAGACTTTGGAAGCATTTCCCCTGGTGAGATAAACATACCAGTTATACTTACTTTTGGAAAAACAAGCTTTGGTCCAACAGACCACTTTCTGTCCACTGAAGAAAGAGAGTCTTGGAGCTACAGCTCCAGAGGAAGTGATAAACTAAGAAAGTAAGTTGGTCAGCAAAATAAACTGCTATCTTGAACAGTGCTTTGATACCCGAGGAGAAGGTCAGGGCATGGGGAGGACAGGAGGTAAGAAGAGGGTGGGAGGGATAAAAGATCCAGAAGGTGAGGGCTGTAAAGGGTAAGGCAACATCTCCAAGTACAGGCTGAGGCATGATCTTGATGAAACTGGTAGCTCTGTGTGCAAAAGGCCCTATGTGCAGTTAGTTGTCCTGCTGAGTGGAGAGGCCTATCTTCACCTTGGCAGTTTCTAAGCAATGAAAGCCAGGCATCAGTAATAAGGTATGAAGCCCTTGCTCCATCCAATGCTTGACAATCAAATTAGCATATGGTGCTTTCATTGTGAAACTGCTGCTTGACCAGGTAGCGATAAATTATAATCAATGGTATATATTTATTAGTTTTACCATCTTTGTCAGAACTGGGTTATTTGTCCTGCTGCCAGATCTGCAGACATCTTCCCACCAACTAACTGTCCTCAGTAACTTTGTTCATTTTGTAGACAAAATGTGGTTTACTTTAAATTTGCAGTGCTGTCATTTTAAATGAGGAATTAACTTAAGAATGCACTCAGTGACTTTCCAGTCACACCAGCTGTAAGCACTAGACTGGTAGGGGTTTGATTTAGTGTTCTTGGTACTACTGCCCAGCTCCAGTTTTAGAAATCAGGAGTTATATTAAGAACCAAAAGTATATTTTAAGAGACATGGGAGGATATAACATTTCACAACTGATTAAACTGAAAATATACTGCAAAAGCTGAAGGAGTAGGAGGTGGGAAAGTTTCTGAACAAAAGGGAATATTGGAAATATAAAGTTCCCGTCCATATGTATTGCTCCTCACTTATTAATTTGCTTTTAACAATCTCATATTATGGGTTTAGACTTAATCTTTGGATTTCCTTTTGAGACCCTATTCTGAGTCTGAACTGTTTCAAATCTGTACTCAAATAAGAGTACAAAACGTACTTTCTATACAAGTGTCCTCCCCTTTGGTTAATCATTTCAGTGTGAAGGCAGAGGGGAGTTGCTGTTTTGGTTTATTTTTATGAATGCAGTACCTATGAAAGCACAAGACTTAAGTAAGTAGGACTGTGGTTCCAGTGCAGTGGTGGAAGCACTTGAACTTTAATTATGGCTCATTAAGTGTAAAGGAATAAGCATTTAGTTTCACGGAGTGATCTTGCTCTTTCTGTGCCTTGGTTGCTCATTTCCAAAAGTGAGACATTAGAAGTTTCTATCTCACAGGGAAGCACCAAAGTAATGCATGGTAGTTTAGGGTATGCAAGTAGCTGAAGCATGAGAGTGGCAAAAGTATCATGAGCTCTGGGCTGGAGCTAACGCTGAGAGTAGTCAGAGGGTTTTGTTTCAGTCCTTTTTTGGCTCTACCTCTACTCTCTGTTGGAATATATTGTATGGTGCTGTACCCAGTGGAATCCTTTTCTAGGATGAAAGTAACTGTGAAGATGCTACAGAGCATGTCTGGACTGTATGTAATTACATGCTGACTTGGAAAGATTGCATTTTTCCTTCCAGGGAGTTCTCTTGCAGGAGCAGAGAAGTAAATCTGCTCATACTCAGGCTGAAATTACAGAGGATTTTTGTTAGAAAAGGAAACCTGTCTTCTCCGTGGTGGTTGGGAGAGGGTGTGGGAGCTCTCTATGATCAGGGCTATTCTTCTCAACCATCTGGCAGAGATGGTGACTAAGATGAAAATATCTGAGAACAGTGGAGAGGAGACTGAAGTGGCCTGAAATCTGGGCCTTCATATCATGGGATGAAGCAGAGGAATAGGAAAATTGAGACTCTCTGTCAAGGAACATTTCAAATAGAAATTGTGTAAAAGCTTCTTGCTTGAGTGATTTAATGACAGATCTTGCTACTGCCTGTTTTGTGGAGGCAGGAAATTGGTGTCTGTCTATGGAGGTGAGTCAGGGATGCTTGATTTGCTCAACAATATTTCACTAGAGTGTGTTTATAAAGAAATATAGGTTTTATATAGCTTCTCTATTTTCCTCCTAAAGATGTTATTTCAGAAAAACCCAGGGTCTAGGGTATGTCCTAGGGTAATAAAAATTACTTTAAATGGCTATTTCACATAGGTTTTCACGTGCACAAAATTTATATAGGTGTTGCAAAGGTCGTGGAAGCTGTATGGTGCCAAAGGCAGGATCTCTAATTGGGTACTTGCTCATTTCTTCACTCCCATATTTCTTAACCCACTTTAGATGAACAGTGGAGCAAATTTGAGGGGAGGAATGGAGGATTTCACTCTTTCTGGTCTAGAGTGACTATTGCCTTTGTGTAGAGTCTTTCTCCTTCTGCTCAGTGGCACTGGTTCTCTCTAAGCCCTGCTTGGGTGGATCATTTAGCATCACCCTGGGAATGGTGTGAGGTGTTCTTACCACACAAGCATAAAACCACCAAGGATTTTCCTTCTTTAGCTTGGCTTTTGCTGTTGAGACATGAGAGAATTGCTGGAGGACATTTGGGTCTGTGTTTTCCTCATAGTGTTTCTCTAACAACTTGAGAATGTCTGTCAGGATGCAGAGGAACAGAAATTATAGTATATCCTCTGGGCTGAAAGGTTAGTACTGAATTAACAAAGTTTGGCTTTGTGCGTAGCAACATATAGCTATTATGTGCATTGCATGATACCTTCATTTGTTGAACAGCCACAGGTTATAAATAAATGGCTTAAACTGCTTTGAAACTGTCCTTTGACACAGTTACAGACACAACATTGGAGAGCTTGTGTGAAATGCTGCTGTTTTGCCTTTTTATTTTTTTCAAACCAGAGCATACCTGACTCCCCAGCAATTCCTTTTTCCAAAACTATTCAAAGATACTGCAAGCACAATAGTACTTTAATCTTCATGACAGTGACCTATGTGAAAAATTTGCTTGAATTATATTAGCTTTTCTTTTGTCGAGGAGAGGAAAATTTTTCCAATATTCTCTCTAACTATTTAACTATTAAGTTTTTGTGTCTGTGTGTATAAGTTCATAATTGTATATATTTGTATGTTCATATATATGAATGTATAAAAATTATATGTATGTAAAATCACTATGTAATGCACTTGAATATCACTATTACTTATCAATGCTCTCTTCTTTCTCTGTATTTCCACTATTTAATTCTCTAACAATTTATCCCCACAGTCTGCCTTCTGGTTGGGGGTGCACTGAGATCCACTTCATTGACTTACCTAAAATTGTCTCTTTAGACATTTGTAATTTAGTCCCCTAACACTGGAGGAGTGCAATTAAATTATAGGACTGCAGATCATTACTGGCTGGAAGCCAGGCTGCATTTCAGGGGAATTCATCACAGCCTAAAAGGTAAAGGCAAGCTTGCCTGATCCACAGCTGGATTGTAAAACCTCTAAGGAACACCCAGGTGCTGAGGAAAGTGGTGTTGATAGTTTAATGTGTGTATTTCTACACTCAGAGATGCTGCAGCTCAATGTGCTAGAGATGCTGTTTGTTAGTAAATGTTAAACATTATTTTCTGACATTGACAGCTGTGTGCTTCCAGATGAAACAGTCAAAGCAGGCCACAGCCAAAGCAAAACAAATAGAAATACGTATTTTCTAAGAGGCTGTATCCATACCACCTACAAAATGGTAAGACGTTCGGGTCCTTCCTTAATGTTAAGGGGACAGAATGGACAAAGCAAAGCTACACCAGTTATATAGCTACATACATATCAATCTCTCAGAGTAGTTGATTGCAGCCTGTACTCCAGCCAAGCTGTGATCAGATAGTTCCTTTGGGTCTCTGAATTATATATGTGCTTTTCTCCATCTGAATTCACCACCCAGTCCCTGATGTTATCCTCACTACGCTCTAACATTTATCATCCTTCACTGAAACAGCTTCGCAAAAGCAAGTGAAGAGTTTTGTATGTGTGAGAGAGTGTTTTGATAGAAAAAGATTGATGAGCTTGACTTTTTATTTTGGAGGTGTGTGGCAACTCTTCATTTCACTGAGTTAGTCACTGTTTGGGGTTTTTTTTTTTTGTGGAGAACGCTCCATAAAACTTTGCTCACTGTCTCATTAGATTGTTGTCTTAGCAGAACTACTTTGTGTTCTTCATACTGTAGAAATCATGCAGTAAAATGTACCTGTTGAAAGAGTGAGCTACAGTAGATTGCAGAGGTGCAATATGAATTGTGTTTGTGAAAAGGAAAAGCCTGTCAGGGCAGCTACCTTTTTTGAGGCTGCCAAGAGAAGGCGGCTCTCTGCAGTTTGACCAGTCACCTACACCCCTCATCTCAATTACTAGCCCTCTGCTTTTGGTATCAGACCAGGAAACAGCCTCTACCACTCCCACTCAATGAGATGAACACTGCGTCAAGGATTAGAGCAACAAACTTCATTCCTTTTCTTTACTGGTGCTTTTTATTCACACACTGTCTAGGCATTTGGAAACTGGTGAGATGACAACTTGCAGTGGCCTTTTTGCTGTCATTAATCCTTCCCATTCAAAATAACTACTCAAATGTAGGTGGACCTTTTCTCAAGTAATATTATTTAAGAAACAAATTACACAGAATATTATTGTGTTCTCAGTTTTATTTTATGACTTGTTCTAAGTTATTAATATATCCAGGAGCTACATTTGCAAACATTCAAATATTTGTTCAAGGAATTTAAATGTACTATCTAAAGTGAAGGGTGATCTTTCATCTACTTCTATTTTCTCCAGTAGATTATTTCACATATTTCAAAATACATAAAAATGGAGAAACCCTCTTCTATTGGGATGCTTTATCGACTTCTTTGGGTGCCTACCAGAGATAGATTGTTCCAATGTATTCTTTGCTGAGAACCAGCTCTGAAAGCAGTCAGCAGAAGGGCATGTGGGAATGTGCATGGGATTTTCTGCATATATTTTTTTTTTAATTTAATCTTGCAGTGGAAAAATATCACTCTACTTCTTCTAATGGGTTTTTTTTTTACAAAAAAAAAGGGCATCTATTGATCTCTGAACGTAGCACAATTTGAATTTATATCGTCTTCTGAGCCCCACTGAATTGTCATTTTCTGCAATGGTTGCAAGTAGACTGCTTAGCCACCTTCTTCCTCTTTGTGGCTCATTCTTCCCTCTGGTTCCAGCAGTTCCTTCCCAGGAGGCAGCTCTGTGACTCAAAGGCAGTAAGGGAGTCTTCTGGGGCAGTCAGCAATGCCACTGCAAATGAGGTCCCAAAGGGAAAGCCATTTCAGGTTGTTCCCACAATCCAGCAAAAGCACCTTTTCTTGACCAATTATTTTCTTCAGGGCTTGCCTTTTCTAGTCTCCTTCTAAAGCCTTTTAATTAAAATTGGGAACTGACCTATTGACCCTAGTCCCTCCATCATGATCATTTTATCTCTCTGAGCTATTTCGTGCTATTTCAATGGTGCAAAATAATCTTCAGAGCTGCTCAAGTAGCGGGTGGAGAAAGGGATTGGTTAAGTTAGGAGTATGGAAATTTTCTGACCCGGGCTTCGAACTCTGCTTAGTTTTTATGTTTGCTGCCATGTGAATTCACATATTAGTATTGCTCATCCTGGATCTTACTATAGAACTTAGATCTGAAAATGATCCAGATTTGAGGGATGTTCAGACCTAGTGTTTAGATACATGTTCTAGCTGTAACATTTGAAACTCTTTATTAATTTCCACAGTTTTGAACTGTTCTCTGACAGTACTACAATTCCAGCAAAGGGACACTGAAACAGAAGTATCATCAAGTGTTTCTTTAGCCACCTTGCTACCAGATAGACTTGAGCATGCTTTGTACATAATCTTTTCAATCCACCAAAACATGCATTGACCAATAACACGTTTTTGGCCAAATTCTGCATATTCAGCAGTCTGGGCCTCACTGGAGTTACACCAAAGAGAATGTTGGCCCCAGAGTCTGTTCATTGTTGTTTTGAAATTCAAGAGAGAGAGAAAGTTTATGATATCAGCATCTTCTTCAAGCCATAATTCTTCCTTCTTCTTCCTTTAGAAAATATTGAAGATGACAGGAACTCTTGTAAATTCTATTTCATCATACATCAAAGTATTAGCTATGTTATTCTACTACTTTAAATGATGCAACCATAGTAAAATGAGAACTTCTGGAAAAAAACTTCCAAGTTCATAAAGATCCTTTTGTGTGACTACCATAAGTTCAGTATTTTCTATTTTTCTGTTGTTGTTCTTGTGATAAAAAACTGCCTGGAAATATATCTGGCAAACAAGTCTTCTCATAGATAAGAGCGAAGTTTGAAATTCCAAATATTTGCCATTCTTCCAGTTATAATCCACCCTTTCTCAACCTAATTCTTATCTTTGCCAAGTGGCTCTGATCAATACCTCTAACCTGCTATCAAACACATTTGACATATGTATCTGTGGTGGTTTGACCTTGGCTGGATGCCAGTTGCCCACCAAGCCACTCTATCATTCTCCCTGCCCCCCCGCCCCCCCCCGCCCTTGGCTGGACAAGGGGAAGAAAGTAAGATGAAACTCATAGGTTAAGACAAAGGCAGTTTAATGAAAAGAGAAGCAAGGCCACATATGGGGAAGCAAAAGAAAGCATATATTTATTCTCTACTTCCCATGAGCAGGCTATGTCTGGCCCCTTTTTGGGAAGCAGGGCTTCAAACATGTTGTGATTGCTCAGGAGGACAAGCCAATGCCCCACCTCCACCCCTCCTTTTCCTAGCCTTTATTGTTGAGCTGACAACCTACGGTATGGAATGTCAGTTTGGGTCAGCTGTCCCAGTTGTGTCCCCTCCCAAGATCTTGTCCACCCCATCCCCTGTGGAGGAATGTTGGAAAAACAGCCTTGGTGCTGTGCGAGCCCTGCCCAGCAGCAGCCACAACACGGGGCTGTTATCAGCACCTTTCCATCTCAGTGCAAAGCAGAGCACTGGGAGGGCTGCTATGGGGAAATTAACTCCAGCTCAGTCAGACCCAATACTGTATCTCATATAAGGGCATATGTCATTTTCCCCATTTACAAATAATAATAAAAATAACAAACAAACAAAAACACAGCACAAAAAAATCCCAGGGTTAGAGAGCTAAGGTAATTTTACCAAAGTCACACAGAAGAACAAGACACTAGGTCTCCTTCCTGAAGAGGGTGTCCAGGATCTATACACCACTATGCACTGGGATTTTGTCTTATGTTTTTTTTCCAAAGTTTAGTTACCCTTTATAAGCAATATAAACATTTCACTGTATTTTCACATTTAGAATAGATTAAATACATGGGGATGGTGGAAACAATATCCATGATACTATTTCATGTGGGATTCAAGGGGTTACAAAAGCAATAGTTGACCTTGAAGAGTAAGAGGAGGGGACTGTTTGTCTGTCTTTTATTGTCCAGTCAAATTTTCAAGGTCTCATAGATTGAAAAGAGCTGCCAGGGTAACTAAAACATAGACACATTTGTCATTTACCTTCACCTCTGGTGACCTGGCTCTATGGTTGAGAAGCATGGCTGCAGACCATAATGTGCCTATTATGGTTTCATTATCCTGATAATCTGGATCCTATGCAAGCAGTCTCTCTTCAGTGTGTGATAACTGTGCAGCCTCAGCCTTCTAGGGTGAAGTTTCCTGGATTTTATCACAATGTAGTGAGTCCATTTCCAATAAATAGTAGAAGATGTCAGAGGATGTGACTGAGGTGTACTTGAACCAAGCGAGTCAACTCTACTAATAAATTCAGGCTCAGGAATCCTGATGATGTTACTGTCTTTGCATTACCATCTTTTCAAATGAGCAGTCAGAGCCTGATGCCAATGTAGACAGAAGTTTTGCAGCAGAGCCCAAAGCAGAATCCTGATCTTTCAATTCCTAGATATATTTCTTAATATTTCTTAGAGGGTTGAGATGAACTTGAAAAGAGATCTGTTCCCTTCTGCTGAGAAACTGTCTCTGTAAACCATCAATGGAGTAGTTCACGTACTACATCATTTTAGGTGTGCAAACGTAAAAAAGTAAAATTTGTTATTCCTTAGGGTGGGGGGAAGTCAGCACTATTCTCGCTGTTATGATTTCTTAGGCTGACGAACCTGGGGATCCAATTCAGTATGACTTCCAGCACTGTCAACTAGAACAGAGAAATTACAGCAGCTCTTGAGTGTATTTTCTGTCCTCTATGTGTAGTGCTGCGTCTGGCAGAAGGTTTTTCTTAGGGCAAACATCCACTGAGGACAGGAAAACAATACTGGAGCAACTGTGATCTTAACAAGAAAGCTACAAAGCTAAGTTTCAATGCACTGTGTTTAAATTTGTTTGGCTTGCCCTCCTCCCATCAGCAGTTTTTTCTTCCAAAATATGGAAAAATTTTGTTTGACTATGAAATTTTGTTAAGCATTTTACAAAATGATCTTTTCAGGACAGTTGACTGACTTCCTATGGCCAAGGAACACCTGTCAGAGGAGAAGCAGCAAAGCTAGTGACTGGAGACCATAGGGTTTATGTGATTTTGGCTTTCTTATTTGCCAGAAATATCTGTCATTAGAAGTAAGAATATAATTTGTTTTCTCTGTCTAGTAAATCCTTTTTTTTTTCAACACTTAGTGCTAAGAAGATGCTAATTATGGAGCGATCATTTTCTACAGCCCTTTGTAAGATAAATTCTCATTATTGTGAGAATAAAGAAATACTCTTCCCTAATGCAGTGATGCAAACTTTTGCATGCTGCCATCATAGGAAAACTCTCCAGATGAAAAGGGAAGTAAAAAGCAACAGAGATATTTTCTTTTAGACTTTTTTTTTTTTTTCTGCATAGAGGCCAAAATTTGAGGTATGCCAAGTATTACTGCTTTAATCCTGTCTGGTGTTAGTTCTTTGCTCAACTGGATGGAATATATGGAAGAGCAAGTAAATCTCTCAGTGCCAAAGAACTTGATTTAAGTAGCATACTTTGAACTCTTCTGGTAAGTATCTCGGAAAGATGGGTTGTTGACTTGGCATGAAAGTGATAATTTTTTTTGACTGAATTGGAAGGGAGAAGATACGTACACAGAAAGGTAAAGAAAGAAAATATACAGGCCTTAAATGGTGTTATTTAGTTAGAAGAGTGCAAGTCAGGCAAATGGACCCAAGATGGTGGCAGAGTCTGGGGAAAAGCAACTCAGCATGAATTGCCAAAACCTTTGAAGTCAGTACTGGCAATTTTTGTTGTTATGCCTATCGGAAAGCTTACAAATGGATTTTTGAAAGGGATGTGATTGGTCTGAAGGAATGACTGAACATGTAATTTTTTAGTTCATGCTTTACTGAGTATGGAAATATGCAGGAAGTGTACAACACTATGGGATTTAGAATGAGAAATGGAGATGACTGCAGTGTCTTCAGATGTTCAAACAGGGAACAGCGATTAGGAGATTTGTAACAAAAAGCTTGTGATGACTTAAAGCACCTAAAACCAGTCAACATCTCCCTTCCAGTATCTAACAGTAGTATTGTCAATGTTCATGCAATATGTTAATAAAATATTAATTGCTTTTGAATAAGCATCTTGATGTAGGTTAATCACTCTTGTAGAAATAATGCCTTCATATCTTTCAATTTATTTTGTCCAAAGGAAGGGAACGTTGCTTTTTGAAAGGAGCTTCCAACTGATTTTTATTCTGGTTTTTAATCCCAGGTGTCCCAGGTCTTCAGATGACTACCACTCTCTTTTCCATGATGGGTTCTCTGGGTGAGAAGGGTTATACAGGCAAATAATTAAACTTGTTCAGAGAATTAAAGGATAACCTAGTTTAGAAGGGAATTTATGGATGTTTTCTACTCTATTCTGCACTCAGAGTAGGCTGAGGTAACATGACATTCCAGAAAGGGTGTTCCTTTTTCTCTGTTTTGCTACAAGCTGCACTGTCTTTAAAGAATATATTATCCACGTAAAAGAAAGTAATCAGTTAGAAATACTTTTATCAGCTAGTACTTGTGTGCCTGTGTGTTTAAATTATTCAATACCGTTTCTTCATTCAGCAAGTAGTGATGAGGAAGTCAAGATTTATTTTAAAGATGTGAAACAAAATCTCTTCCTGAACTGAATCTCCACATTTTAGTGTGTCCTGTAGATGTTAGTCATGGCCATAGTCACACAATAGTCTAATATAAGCTTTAAAAAAGCCTTGAGGTAGTCGTGATAATCACCTTGGCAGTTTTATTGCGTGATTTCATGCATTCTTATGTCATCTTTTTCTCTCTCTGCTGTCACAAGAGTTAAAACCTGTGACAATGGAAAGTTCGTTTTTAAGTACTTTTTTTTGATCCAGGGCACAAAGACCTCAAGAAAATGTCTGTCATGGGACTGATAGGAAGGTGATCTCACAAGAACTGTAGATTATCCACTAACAGAATAAAATCAGCAATTATTTTGAGACAGTTAAACAATTAGCCTTGGTAATGTCTAGTCTGATATGGATTCACTGTGGCTTTTAGATGAGATGATTGACTTTAATTTTTAATCTTACTGCCTATTTGGGCTCCCAATATGCTAACAGTTGTATAGATATTTAACATGATATACTATAGAAATATACAAAGGGGTTTGGGGTCAATAAATTGTTATCCCTTGCATCCCGTTAAGGGAAGAGAAGTAAGAAGTGTAAGGGTAAGGATTCAGATCCCAAAATTCCTGAAAAATACCAGGAATGATTTTTATTAACTTCAGTAAACTATGAAAGAGGTCTTAACTAATTTGCTCAGAATCAAAGGGGGAAGTCTGAGGCAGCCTGAAAACTGAACTTAGTCTTGGTGCAGGTCTTCAAGCAGTGAATTACTAGGTATTCTAGTCCCATCCTGCTGTATATTTTTGTATTGAAATGAAAAATCAAATCAGAAGTGACTCTCAACAGTCCAATCTTTGGGAGCTTCCAAAAACTTTCCCTGACTACTAATGAAGTCTGCCTGCCATTGGTACACATTCAATTCATGTAATTAGAAGCAGCTTATTTCCTTCCTAAAACTTGATAGCCATAATAATTGCATGTTGGAAACACTGTGTTCAAAGTTCAGACTTGGTCACAGAAGCAACTGGATCAAATCCATGAAGAACCATGTGTGAAAAGTGCATAGCCTTTCTGCCTCTAAGTTGAAACGCATGTTGTGTCTGTATATCAAGTGCAGATGATAGATTAAGAGACATCATCTGCAGCTGGAACTGTTGGTCAGCCAAGTGGCATGGCCAAGAACATGTCTTGTCAAGCTACATGAAAGCCCTGTGATGATGCAGTTCTGAGGCTTGCAAACCCCACGGAGGTAGTGTGTTGCTTCTCAGAAAGCATTTGCATTAGTGGCTTTGAGATACAGTGATTAATTGTCTGAAACCTCTTTCTGGAGGCTTAGTGAGCCTCAGGGTGCTGTTCCACCCCTTTCTCAGTGACTAGTGGCTTGGGATGGTCAGCCACAGCCTTGTTAACACAAGGCAACATCATGTAATCTGAGGAGGGTAATAGAGAGGTCAGCAGCTAAGTAGGCACAGAGCTGGACAGAGCCTTATGGATCTCTGTGTCATCTAAATGGGGAACAGACATTCAAATGTGTGAATGGATGTAAATGAGCTCTGGACAATGTAGACATTATTTTCTGACTTGAGACCTGGTCTACACAGGCAGAAGGAAAGACTCGTGGAACCCAAAGCAAGTGGCAAGTTTCCGTTTGAAAGATAGTGACTGCTTTGGGAATGTGGATGACAAACTGCACACGGCTTTTTCCTCCTGGTCACTGAGAAAATACTGTGAGCTGTGAGTGCATTATGTTGGCTCTGACATCTGTATTTCATTTAGCCTTCCTACAAATTAAGTTGAATCTCATTCAACAAATCTCCACAGCTTCCTTTTTCTTAGAGGAGTCATTTCAGTATAAGAAGAAAGAAACCCCAAACCCAACCACAAATATCTTAATCCTCAGACAAAACAGAAAATAAATATTAAACATTTTTTAAAATAATTTTTTCCTTGACATAATTATTGTTCCCTTTACTCATCCATGAATATGGAAAATTGACCAGACCAGTGATTAGCAATCTCAGACTATTCACATGATCTGTCATGACATACTCTGTGCAACTATCTTAGCAAAGCAACTTATTTTAATGAAGGCTTAAGGGAGTCCATGAGAATGATCAGTAGGCCTTATTCTCAAACAGAAATTAACACTAGGGAGCTACAGAGTATGCCAGACTGTGTATGAGCACACGAAAAAGGTTGGATTAGCTGTCTCAGAGCTGCTTTCTTTTTAACATATTTGTGAGAAATAGCTATCTTAAGCAGTTATCTAGATATTTTCACTAAATATCTAAATTCACTAAATATCTAAATTAAAGTGTAGTGGGATTTTTTTTTTTTTTTTTTTTTTGGTAAATACTTTCTAAATGTTTCAATTTAAAAACAAAATCAAACCCACATCAAAATCACTAACTTTTTTCATCAGCAATACTCAGGATTTTCCTTGAAGAGAACAAAGACACTAAACCAGCCATATGGTGGTAAAAACTTTGGGTCAACACGTGGGCGAAGCATGGCAGAATATCACACCCATTGTGTTACAGGTGGATTTCTGTCTGCAGCCATCTCTAAAATCCTAAGAAATGCTCAAGGGCTACAAAGGTAAATGAAACACCGTGATCTTTCAGTCTCTGTCTCTTTTTTTCTACTGATATCAGCATGTGAAAATTGGAGTGGTGGTAGGTTGTACCGGGAAAATTGTCTGAAACCAGGCTGATGACTATCTCTTTGCTTCAGAATGATGACAAACCTAGCCCAGAAGTGAAGACCTGATGACCTGCCACCAAAAGGCACCAGCTCATCTATCTCTTCTTTCCTTCCTGCAGTAATAATTATTTCAAAAGAATCTGAGCTTAAGCCTCAGGTAACTCATCATTGTGTATAAAATGTCACCATCCTTCAGGGAGCTTTAATTAGATTCTTTTCTAGGAAGTCTGAAGAGGCCACTCTTCCCTACCTTTCTCCCTCTCTAAGATAAATTTTTGTCATTCATTATGTAATTCCTGATACATTTCCTACTAAGATACAAACTTTGAATGTTTTAACTCCACACCAGAGACATACCATCCTTCAGAGAAAGTCCCTAAAGGAAGTTGCAGCCTTTTTGCATTTATTGTTGTTATTTCAAATAGTAAAAAGCAGAGAAAAGAAGCAAAAGGCAACTCATGGGTCTGTTAAAAGAAAATTAATATTTATAGAACTTATCCAATGTTCTTTTGCATTTTATTAGATCATGCAGACATATCATTCTTTTGTTTATGGTTTTCTGTTAAATATATTTTAGCGTAATAAAATTGTATTTAATATAATAACAGTTGTTACTTTAGCAGTTAATTCTGTTCTAAAGAGGGGAAATATGCCCTTCTATCAGAGTGGAAAAGGGAAATAATTTAGACTGAAGTAGACATAAAGTTCTATCCCAGATTCAAACTAAATTGATTTGAATGTTTACATGAATGCGGTTGGGATTATACTTGTCTTTAGGAGATACAATTTTTTTTGGATACCAAGTGTTAATGTCAGTGTTCCAGCAAAGGCTGTTGTAAGGAACTGCAGAACTACAGAAATCTTTACTCAGAGAAACCCTAAAAACAAACAAATTTATTTTTTTTTAACTAGGTTTTAATCTTTGTTTGTTTGTGGAAGCTGAATAGCAGAAATCAGCTGCTCAGAGGATGTGTTCTGTTGCTAGCATTTCACAAGGCACTGTAATGACTTTAGACAACTGATTTACCTTTTCTACACAGTGTCTTCCTTTTTGAAAAGAGTTAAAAAAAAAAATTGGAAGGTTTTTATGTTTTCTCTGGTTGTTATGAGACCTTCCTTATTGCTTTACTGCTGTTCTTTGTAGTTGTAGAATGGCTACTGTGAGAGAATTCTAGGTAGACCACTGATTTTCTTGGACTTCAGATTTGGTTTGAAATTATGCAGTTCTCACTTGCAAAAGTTATGAGCAGCTCAGCTCCAAGACAATGTAATTAAATCTGCCTGCAAATGTTGATATAGCATGTCAGATGTGTGTGTGTGTGCGCACGTTTGTGAGATATCTCCCTACAGCAACGAACCCTCTCCAGGACATGAATTTCTTACTGTTATCAGAAAACTTCACTTATTTAGTTCAAGTTTTAAGGTACATACTTTTGGATGTGACAACCCGGAGATCTCATACTCACTTGAAAGTTTCAGGGGAAATATTGTAGTGACACTGATCTGTGAAAGTTTTTGCAGAATCTGGGAGCTTTTTGCTCTAATATGTCAGTGGCATTACTTGATATATTCTTTACTATGTTTCAGTTGTTAAGATTTCAGGGAAAATTATACTTTTGAATTCCTGAGAAAAATGTCTTATTCCTCTATTTGCAGCTAATTCTGTTTATAACGAATCATGAATACTATATCTAGGATAACACAGAGTAAAGTTATTGAGATGTATGTTTTTTATAAATTAAAAACTAACCGTGGAATACTGAACAATCCAGAAACTTTATTAAAAGCTAGATATCAGAAGCCTGGCATCAATTACAGATTCCAGCCCTAATGTCTGTTGCACAATAATAATTTTATTTCTTTTCAGTTAGATTTCTGAAAAGAAACAAGCCTAAGTCAAAACCTCAAAACATTCAACTTTCTCTGATTACTTGTTTTGGTCACATCACATCTGTACCACCATTAATGTATGAAATCTTGCAATTCCTGATACAACATAAATAAAACAATTAATTAAAAAAAAAAATAACATGTAGGTTTTGTCTCTGAGGTATAATTTGAGATCTGTCTACAATTTGTTTTATTATCTACAAATATTTTTTATTATTATGCATTTTAATATTTCATGGTAGAACATAGCTTTTCCTAGTAATACAGAATGTTTCAGCCTGATTTAGGACTGTGGTACTTGACAAAGGGGCCTGTACTATAACTATGAGATGATCCCTTATTGAAGAAAAAATAAATTGATTTCCAATTCTGCAGACTAGCCCTGTTCACTGTTAACTATTTACATCTGGAGGCATTTGTAAATACTGCATTTCTGCAGGAGGGACCTCTGAGAAGTGATGCAGCCTCTCTGCCCATAAAACACCCTCGGATATCACAATATATTGACACCCACCACTTAAAAACAAAACAAAACACCACACCAAACTTATTTTAAAACAATAGCAGTGGGAAAAGACAAATGCTGCTTTGGGCACTCAGGTGCAGGTAAAAGAGAGCAGTCCAAAAAGGCAGAAGACCAAACTCTCATCAAGTTCTTTGATTTATTAGATGACAGTCAGTAAGATAAACTTACTTCCTGGTTTCCTACCAGTCTACTTCAAACTGAAAATGGAGCAGAAATAGATGAAAGAGTTGGCTATTGGAGTGTTTTCTCCACATGTTGGACACCAAGGATGTGAACCAGGGGCTTGACCCATCGCCCACTGGAGTCAGTAGAGTCCTGCCCCAGAAACAGCCTATCTCCTTCTTCTGTGAGCAGCAGTAATAGCTTTCTTCATGTGGAACTGTGTTTACATAAACCAGATTGAACTGGCCTCACACAAGCCATCATTATCACCTCCTAGTAACTTAGCAAAGCACAGGATGATGACAAGTCACTGGTCTGTATTTTCACAACCCTGCAGAAATTAGTGCTTAGCATCTGTAATGGAAATAAAGGGCTTAGCATCAGGATTTCTAAGATGACACTGTTTTCACTGTATGTTTAATTTTTCAAAGAACATAAATGCAGATTCATCAAAATGCCAAGGAGCCCCTTTTAATTAAAGGCTTTTTCCCCACCCACCCCCCCCTTCTCTTCTCAAGATATGCAAATGAATCGAGCCATTAAAGAGAAAGATAAAAGGAAACCCAAACACTCTTTATACATATAGCTTTTCTGAGAGCAGTTACTTATTTTGCAGGAGACATTATTTTGACTGGAGCAAGTTATAGTACAGCTTGACATAACTCAAGGCTGTTTTGCAGTGCTACAGAGGCAGACTGACTGGAAGCATGCCTTACCTGCTTTTGGGATGTTTCACAGCACCGATTCTGCACACAGATTTTACAGAGAGGTGGTATTCTTAAATCCCTTCTGCCTTTCAGCTGTTTATGATCACAATTAGAGTTACTTGGTTGCCTCACATTTGGAGGAAAACAAGAGTGGATTACAGCTGGTTCCCCTCTTCTGCTATGAAGCTTCCTCTGCTATAGCTTAATACCCACATGGTATAGGATTGTTTACCAGTGATATAAGGTGCCTTGTATAGGGAACATATATTGTACCTTCTCTTCAGAACAACAGCAAGTTGTCGTTGGAAAATGTGCCGAGCTGACAGCAGGTGAAATGTTGCCTCTGTCCATTGGTGGTGGGTTTCACTGAGGTCATTTAATCACCCTGGCACTATAGCTTTTTTTTGATCAGCTTTTAAATAGTTAGCAAGGACATTTGGTTCTGTGCTTCACCATAGATGCTGCCTGACTTCTCTATATCAGGCCTAGCAGCCAAATGAGTTGAAATCAACTGATCCAAATGCTGAAGTGCTTATTCAAGCAAAATTCACTTTTTTCCTTAGATAAAGATTAAACAAAATATGAATCAGGACTTCTGTAACTGGCCCCTTAAAAGCTGGAAGACAACACTTCAGAGACAATTAACAGAAGATTGGTAAGAGTTTGGAGATCATTATTTATTTTTTTTTCATTTTTATTTTTTCTTATATATTATCTACAAGCACAAGCTTTCATATTTTTTAATGTAAAAATGCATACAGATCATTATACATATAAAAATCAACTAGCCTTGTAGCAAACTGCCAGGTGCAACTATCCCCAGGTTTGGGGACAACTTGTCTGGATCCAGGTGCAAACCTGGTGGCTGATCCTCACTTGCATCTGTGGTTGCACCGAACCCCCAGATATGAAGATCCTCAAAGTTCTAGGGAAGTCTTGGTTCCTGATCCAGGTCTTGCAGCATGGGCATGACTAACTCTTCATCAATTGAAGATAAATATTTAAAAACTTCATAAATGACAGTCAACTTGTTGTAGGTAACAAGTATCCATTTCACCTTTCCTCCCCCTTTTTGTTTATCATCCTTCCCATCCTCTCTCTGCAGAAATGGTAATGGGCAGAGGAGAGGAATTTAATGTTAGTGTCATATCTGTACATTTAAAGAGCTGCAGCAGAAACAGAATTTAAGCTGTTGATGACTGCGGTGGAAAGGCTACTGAATGTGGGTTCAGGTAGCATTTGGCTTTTTCAATGCTTGGGCACTTTTTGGCTCAATTTGCATGTTGTAGAAATATGACACATTCATAGCATAGCAAATAATATGTTGCAACATTGTAAGCAACAGTAAATCAGATTGCATTTAATACTATGTAATATGTATCAACAGATTATAATATATAGTATATTATAACTGGCTTAACAAGCAGCCTGTTAAACTGAGGGAAAGAGGAAAAAAAAAAAAAAAAAGAGCAATTAAGTAAAGAATATTGTATTTATGTGGGAGGAAAGGTCACAGAATAGCAGCCTCCTTTTTGACCGAGTGTTTATCATGGTCGTCAGTTTCCAAATTCAGTCTTTGCAAAGGAATGTTACTATTTTTATTAGAGGTTCTTTATGTAACAAGTCATGTTTACAGGGTGGAACATTTTCTTTCACTGAGCTTTTATAATTTTATAATACAGACATTATAAAAGAAGATATAATTTACTGAGATTCTTCTCGAAAGGATTAGGGCTATAACTTAGCCTCTCCTTCCTTTCAACTCTCCTAATATGAATATATTTTATCTTGTCATTCATATATTACCTTTTTGTACTTTAAATGCAGTTCAATTCTGAACCCCAAGAAAGGTTTTCAGAGAACAGAACTGTTGTAGCTGTCTTAGAGAGGGAAAAGTCAATTGCTCAGTATACCGATATAAAGACTTTCCTCTCAGCTGTGTTGCCATAGGATTGCAGGTAAGGTTTTTGTTTAATTCAGATTCATGCAACAGCACTGATTTGGAAGATAACAGAATTACTTAGGGCCTCAACTTGTAAATGCTCACTCTGGGTCCTGATGTTGTAAAATACACGTTTGCCAGTACAGCCTTTCAGATAATGACTACTGGTGTGTGTACAGTCACAGACTCTAGCTCTTTCTTTTATACTTGTATTGATTCTGCATTAGTAATAGGACTAAAAAGAAACCTTGGGCTTTTTTTTTAACAGAAGTTAGAGCTACGATGACTAGTTTGGGAACAGGTGTGTCATGGAGATAGTGATATCACCTGTTGCAAGAACCTCCTGCCCTGAAGCGCATGGTGAAGTTTCCATTGCAGTGTGTCTAGCTGATGTAGGGGAACACACCCGAATGTGAAGAGCAAAATATAGACATTAATTCCAGAAGAGTGAAATGAGCTTTCACTCTCTAGAATAGGGGAAACAGAGAAAATAAATGACAGCGTAAATAAAATATAATCTGAACGAGATGTTCTTTGATGCTGGTTGGGTAAAAGAAAATGTTTTACAAAATGTACTTTGGTAAAATATGTTTAAACCAATCCTCTTGAGAAAAGTCTTGACTTTGGGCTTTCTCAGCATGGATATAAAGGCTTGATTCTCCAGACTGTTCCACCACTTATATGGCTACCTATAACTGTATAAAGTGCTATCCAATCAGATATCCTCACTTTCCTACGTTTGTGGCAATTTGCTTTTGATAGCCGTTTGGTGTTACTTCCTCACAGAGGCAAATAACCATATGAAGTACAAAGCGGTGGAGAATAAAGTTGTAAGGAGTTGCTACAAGGTGCCTCCTCAAAGGACAATACTGCTAATATTCCCATTTGCCATCCCAGCATTTGGCTGTGGTTCTACATAATGCCAGTCTGAGCTGTGTACCACGCTGCCTAAAGGGATGCAACACAGCTGATGGGAGACAAGCACAATCTCAATGAAAATCTTCCAGTCTTGGTTCTTTACCTTTTAGCATACAGTTAAAAAAACAAGTAGACAAGAGACAAAATTTGACAGCTGGCTTACCAGAGATGTGTGAGGGAGGATTAAAAAAATTGACATGTTTTATCCCAAGCACCAAAATCTGATAAAATGCACTTTCACTTCAGTGTTCCAGATAAGAGTCACAAAAAAACTATGCTGGTTTAAACCACAGAGTGCTTCAAGCAACATCTTGAAAAAATCTTGGAAGTTTAAACAGCTGGAAGTTATGGCCTTTTGATATGGTAGAGGACATTCACATCTGATTTACATTTGGGCTTAGACTTTAAATACTTGCCATCCTATAGATTCAGTTCTTCTTTGGTGTAATATACAAGAGGAACTACTTGAATTGAAGTAAGACCAAAACACAAATGTAACCAAAATCTAAAAACTACCCATAACTAAATCAATAGAAATATGGTTATTTTTTAGTTTGATTTCCCAACACAAACACTTCCATTTCCCCAAGCACAGTACTGCACTTTGAGGGGGAAATGCCAAAATGACACCGGATTATCTGATTATTTCTTGATGAATTCTGCAATTTCAAAGGATCTGGAAAAGCAGCTTAACTTCAGCTGTGGTGAAATAGGTGTCTTGCTGGCTAAACACTCCATGAAATAGACCTTTCCTATATTTTTTGCATCCCTTGTTAAGAGCATCAGCACTCATAGATTTGACAAAAATAACAACAAGGAAGGACAGTTTGGAGTAAAAGCACAAAATGCGCCACCAATTTAGAGCTGGTGAAAGGTGTCAGATTAACTTTCTGGTACAACACAGCAGCCTTTAAGTGTATTTAGTCCGTGAGATCATGGGTTGTTGGTGGCCTGAATCTTACTCTCCAATGGCTACTGAGAAGAAGGCTGGCTGGAAATGACATTTAGGCACTACTGACTTGCAGGGGATTGGAGCCAGCCTTGTAGAAGCAGGAGATGCTCTGTCAGTGCTAATCCCCACAATTATCTAGTCCTTTGGAGTTTGTGGTTTGTTTTTTTTTTTTCTTTTCTTGGGTTTGTTTTTATTTATTTATTTTTCCACATTAGCCAGAAGTAGTGTGGATAAATACAGCTGAAAACAGGAAAAAGTCTGTCCCTGTGTTGCTCAAAAAAGAGGTGGAGTTTGTCTTTTCTATTTTTTAAATTGCAAAGCTTTGACCATTTTTAATTAAACGTGATCTGTCTGCCTTGTCCCTACTCCAAGCTAATATGCACTAAAATGCTTCTGTTGCTTAGTACAGCTCTTTTTAGCTGCTGATTTTGGTAAGCATCTTATTAATTGCCTGCTTGACGTGGGTGGTGGAGCTTCGTCTCCGAGTCTTGCCCTGGACCATCTTTCGACGCCGTACCTCACGACAGAGCTCATAGAAGGCCTCCATTATGTTGCCTTCTCCTGTGCAAGCAGAGCACTCATAAAAAGCACATGCTAGTTCCGTGGCCAGCTTTTCACCTTCCTCTGTGCTGACCTGCCTGGAGTGATCCAAGTCTGCTTTGTTCCCCACAAGGATCAAGGTGACATTTTTGGGTTTTTTAACTTCATCCAACAAGTTCTTAAGTGGCAGCACTTCCTCAAAGCTGCCTCTGTCCGTGATGTCATAAACCAGCACAAAGCCTTCACCCCATCGCACATGTCCTTCTTTCTGAATAGCGTCCTCCTGTTTTGAAAAGACAGACACTAGCCTTAGGAATTTGATTTATGAAAAAGGCACCAGGCCTTCAGATAGGCATTGGTCCTCCAAAGGCCACAAATTCACATGGATCTGCCTTACTTTGTATTTCACACACATCAGCATTTTATCATCTAGCATAGGAGATCTACTCATCTACTCTACCTGGGTGCCATGGGTTGCCTGTGGCCAGGCTGATAGCACGCAGTTGGAAAAGGGTCTTTGTTGAATGACACCCATCACACAAACTCATGGGACTGTGCAGTGTGAGCACCTGCCATGTTTTGAAAGGAAAGGAGACCTGACTACGACAAAACTGCTCTTCACTTTGATGGGAATC
This sequence comes from Ceryle rudis, assembly GCA_033439905.1. Taxonomy (NCBI): domain Eukaryota; kingdom Metazoa; phylum Chordata; class Aves; order Coraciiformes; family Cerylidae; genus Ceryle; species Ceryle rudis. The sequence continues at coordinate 18,913 of JAAGNO010012395.1, read as the reverse complement.
ATTGACCGAGTCTGTCAAGCCTCATCACTTGATGGTGGAAATAGACTGTGACTTTGTGTATAATATTAACATGTTGTTGGGTTGGCCCTGAATCAAGGAATTAGAACAAAATCATTTTAATCCCAGAGTAGCTACTGATTTGTTTGTTATGCCAGTGTTTGAAAACTCTAAGCAGGGTCCCTTGCAGAAGGATCTAGATCCAGCATGCTAGATCCAGCCACAAACTGGTGGTGGTGGAGGGTGAGGGTGGGCTTTGCTCAGAAACAGATCTCTGTCCCCCGAAGTGGAGCACACCCACCACACTGCTAACACCACTGCACTCCCCTTCCCTGCTGTCTATCTGAGCCATGGTCTTGAATAATGGTACATGTACCCACGCACCTGACCAGCTGTATCTAGTATCTCCATGGAAACCACTTCATCATCAATGGTAGCTTGGTGACGATATGTAGACTCTAAAATAAGAACACATTTTTTTAAATGTATTAAAAGAAGGTAATTTATTGTTTTTAATCTTATTTATAGGTACCCCAGCATAAGACCTGAGATGTGACATGCAGCTTTACAAAATCTTATTTGTTGGAGCTCTTCCAGCTATTCTGGAGCACACTCAAGTCCTTCTTTGTACAATAGTGACTCTTTTACCTCACCCCATATCGCACAACTCTTTCTTTCCTGAGTCTTCTATCTGTAAAGGGCTGTGACTGTGGACGCTGCAGTCTGCGCCCAACAAAAGGACAGTTTCCTGTGGCAAATTGCTTTGCAAGGCTGCAGCTCATTTTCTATGTTTGCTCAAAGGGAAGGCTGCCACCTGTGAAACACAAATACCACTACTCTCAAAGTTTGCAGCTCAGCAGCCTGTCACTGTGTAGCCTGATGTCTCACAAGATCAAACCCAGTACGGTTGCAGATCAGGGAACCTAAGCAGTAAGCTCAGGCCTTATACTGTGATAAAATGACAGAACAGTTAGCTATTTTAGGAATGTCTCCTTGAAACATGCTGAAATCATCACATTCCTCTCTTCCAGCAAGGGCTCAAGCAATGATTTCCTTGTGTATGATTTATAAGGATAACCAGTGGGCATTAAGCGTTCACACTATGCTACAGAAAAAAAAAAAAAAAGGAACATATTTACTGTGTTCCGGGTTCCAGAACCAGGCAACTAACCAGAAAGCTAATGACAAAAGGGCTTGTTTTATCTTAATGAGCTGATAAGTTACAATTGATAGCATTTGACCTAAAACTTGGAAAATGATCTGTGCTAACATTCAGATTTATTACTATTGCTAGCCCACAGATGTCCTATATCAAAAGACAAATGTGTATGCTGTAAAACAGTGGCCAACGACTATGAATGCTTTGCATTGTCAGAGACACAATTCTTTTGCTTGGTGCAAATCTCCTCCATAGGAACAAAGGATATCTTCAAGGAAACACATTTCTTTAATTTGAACTTCTGAAAGGGCTCATGTTTGGTGAATGCCTTTTATTGTTACTTACTTAAGAATGTCACCTCTTCATAACCATGAATGTTTCAATGCTGTCAGTGCTGCAAACACTCTCTGCCCAAAACAAAAATGTCACTTCCCTCTAGTGCCACCTTAATTGCTTTGAGTAGCACAGCTGCCTCTCATAGGGACAAATGGTCAATTTAATTAGCAGATGGCAAGCAATCTTGCTGTAGGGTTTTAGGCAATGAAGACTAGGTTTATTTAAAGGCTGTAAATACCCCTTCTGTTTAGTATTGCAAGGTTGTTGAAGGACTTGTAGTTCCACCTTTGTGATTCTGACATGATACCTACACAGAAGAGTAAGATGTATTTAAGTCTCTCAGTAGTAAGTCTTATCTGTCCCTTCTGTACACCTTCCTGGCTGTAGCAATCCCCCCAGGGGAATGCAGAAAAGGCAGGAGCTCTAGTTTGGTGTGGAAGTTGTAGTGATGCACCTTCAACAAGATATTTCAGTGGGTAGAGTGTTCAGTGCTAGGTTGGGACTCACTGTGCAGCACTCCACCTCCAAGGTCATTTAGGAACTTAAACTTCCTTTGGGGGAGACTGCAGCAAAGCAGAGCTGGTTCTCTAAGTGAATAATGTGATACCAGCTCCTTACTTGTTTAGGCCTTGCAATGTTTAAATGCCTTCAACTATCTGGTCATGTTTGATGAGCAGCTGTTGAAAATTGGTCTGTGCAACTCCAGAAAGTGCTCATCCAGCAATATTTGCAGCATATCTGTGAAATAGCCTTCTTAGGAGGCAGAGCGTGGTAAGCCATGCAGCTCTTACCTGTGAATTGGGGGAATAAAGCTCAAGGAGTAGACTTGTGTTTGCTGCAGAAAACCAGCATGATTCTTAAATGATACTCGAGTTTTCAAACTAGGACTCTGGAGGCACTTTATGTTGCAAATTTACCTCGCTTTGGCTGTTCACATTGGGATAGAATTTGATCCTGGACAAGCAGCACCGATTTTGGTCAGATTAGTGTAAATACATCTTAGTAAATGTGTCTCTTCCTGTGCTTTGGAATGTGTGGTAACTTTAATTAGGAGTGTAAAACAGCTGGATATTTAAAGCATTTTTTTGGTGTAATCACAGGCCTGGCTTCTGCTTCAAGGGAATAGAAACTTCTGAAGAATCTGGTCCTGTCGTAAGTTATGAGCCCTGAAGTTGTGATTTCCAGTCTGTTCCCATCAATCCCACGTTACTTCACAAATGCATTGCCTTGCTTTAGGAAATTAGGTGACTTGAGATACCTGTTGATTTCCTGAAACCATCAATAACGCAGGTGTCTGTGTCTTGGCTAAGCACCCTTGACTCCTATTAGAGTTGATGAAGTAAAATAGGTGCTGGATATAGCTTGTGTGATCTTTCTCCTGGGATAATTCACACCTCAAAAGCACTTAGAAGTCTAAAATTGGTCAGATGAGTCCAGGCTGTAGGCTGTAAATGTCTTACGCTTGCATCATCATGGTCACGTAGAAAGAGCAAAGTGTAATACCAGTACACTATACCAGTGGCACCCAAGGTGACTATAGGCAACTTTCTGAGCTTCAGGTTGACATTTGCACCAGGTGATGGCTATATATTGTATCTTTAGCAATATGGCTAAAACTTCACAGTTCAAAAAGAAACCTCAGAGCTGTGTTTTGCTCTTCAAAGATTCAGCGTCAAAACTGCTAGCCTCAAAGCACAGTTAGGGAGCTGTTGCTGCTGACTGAGACGTGGTATGACTGATGCTGCTAGCACTGGGGAAATACTCATACCTGGTGGTTTGCTCTATGTCAATGTAAGTCTGACCTGTTCTTGGTGGATTGGGGGTGTGCTACGCTTCTATAACCCAAATAAAATCAAAGGTGCTCATGAGTGTGGCTTTCAAAGACAATGCCAGATTTTAGGGTCCTACTTGGTTATAAAGTTGCAATCCCCCAGCATTCTTGCTGTGCAAAGCACTCTTGGTTCTCATAGTCCTATCATTTGAGAAATTTAAGTTTATTCCAGAAACATTTAGAGATGTCAAAAGGCCCAAGAAACATGTTGGAAAGTGGTAGAAGTTGGTTTGGTTTGAAATCTATAATATATTACCACAATAATTCATTAATAGGAACTGGGTAAAATGTTTAAATTACCAGAGCTGGTGAAAAATTATGGAAAAATGATTTATTTCTTTTGTGGGGAAAAAAAAAATTAAAAAAGCTCTCCTGGGGTTCTATGTGTTGATAATCCTGTTACAAATCTCCCTACTCTTCTGAGCAATACCATTTTTAAAAACACAGGGAAAAGCCTGCTGAACTTATATAGAGAAAGCTTTGAAGCCCATTATCTATAGACTGTCTGTGGATATTATAATTAATCACAGCTTGATGATATTACATCCTTGTGCTATGCTTATTGTGAAATATTTAATAGAGTTTTGTCCTATAAGTTTAAGCTGGTTATTTATCCAACCTATTTGTCCAGACCTATCCTGTTCTATTGAACATATCTGTTCCATTAAGATCATATTTTCTGAAGAAAAAACATTATCTAAGAAATAATTGCTAGTTCTTGGTTTATATTTGCAGTGATGTAAAAAGCTGGGTTTGGTACTTGTTTATTTTGAACAGGCAATATATATCAGGGGTATGTCATGGCTCTGGAAGGAAATACTTGCATTGGAAGAATTTATTGTTTTGAGGAAACACTTGTAGTAGGAGTAGGTAAATCATCTGAAATGAAGCAGTTCCACCATTTTACATGTAAATTTAAGGAACGGTCTGGTCTCATTTGTTTGCTATGAAGTATAGAGGGACACAAACTCTGTTTCCATTCAGAATTTTAGTTAATTTTTTTTGTCAAGAATTGTTAATATGGTTTTATAAGTATAAAAAACATTATTGGTTTATTATATTTTTATTTGTCAAATAAAGACATATAAAAATGCTCTAAGAAACCTGGGTTTCATGGAGGCTTTTAGCCAGTTGGATCTCAGAACTGCAAGAGACCTAGGGAAAGAGCTTTTCTGGAATGCTTACAGCTGAGTTTCCAGACCAAAATGTTTCAGCTAATAGGCATGAATTCTAAGTCATAGTTAAAGTCTTGTTGGATGGCAATACAGTATATTTCGAAGACTAAAATTCCTCATCGTTATTTCTGATTACATAATAAAGTTTCCTGAAATTTGTTTGTTATTTTGTTGTTTTAGGTTTTTTTTAAACAAACTCCCTGGTCATTTTAACTTCTGCAATCTTTGACATCCATCAGGGTGTCACCTGTCTCTACCACATTTGAGAAAAGTGACTTTGACAGCTCACTGGGAAAAAAATTACCTCATTTGCTAACCCTGGTGTTGTTTGATGTGTTCTCCAGAGCCTTCCTTGATCCCACCTTTGTGAAATCTGTCCCCTTCTGCATTTCCTTGCTGCTGCAGGAACTTTTCACCTCTTAGAAAGCCCCTGCAAGTTCAATTACCTTCCTGACTCAGAATGTCTCTTCTGCAGCCTTCTTTGCCCACCTCAGCTCTTCTTAAAACTCAGCTGAATGTCTTTTTCTTGCTTGCATCTGGCTGTTACTTAGTCCTTTCATTATTTACCTTTCAAGAGGGTTTTTATTTTGCAGATGTCAGCAGTTTTACAGTAAGCACAGTGCTGCCCTTGTGTATTTAGAACTTATTTCTAAGGCTAATATAGTGTATCACCATGTGTCCCTTTATTAACTGATAATATAGATCCCAAAATAAGCATAATTGGGATATTTATCAATAATACCATCAACTGCTATGCCATCCATAGTTATTGCAGTTGTTACTATCATGTGTGAAAGAAGAAAAAGTAGTAAAAAGGAAGTTACTGAAAGGAAACTACATTTTGACAGTTCTGATAACTGTACCCTTCAATGTTGTAAGCATTTCTGCATCTGTTGGGAAATACAGAAGGAAAATTTCCAGGAGGTTGTACAGTACCTGTGATGTGCTTTATATCTACAACTATCATACTATGTGAGCGTTCGTGTCAAGCTACAAATTTAAAACAGAATGTATATGAAAGAAGGAGGTATTTGCAGTGATATTTAATTCAACTCTAGGGACTCTAGCAGGCTTCACACACAGTCTGCCATTGAGAATGTTGCTTTTGGAATTGATATGATATACAAAGGAGTTTCTTTTCTAACTTCATTTTTGGCTCTTTTGGCTGCCTTCTACAAGGCTACATTTGCTGTAAATCAGAGTTATGACTGCAGTACAGCAGGTATTCCCAGACTATTAAAGATTAAAGCTGAGCACAAAAAAAGTCATGTGGGAGGTGCTGCAGGCAGTGAGTGTGTCTTAGCTTGTTGAGCTGCTTTTAGTTGCTGTTTTCAGTCCAAGGTGAATCTTGAAGATATTTCTGTCCTGTATAAATCCAGGTTGGGTGGAGACCCTATTAACGGCCCTAAGGAAGCACAGAGATGAAGAGCCAGTCTAGGCAGTCAGCAGGCATGTGCCCCCACACAAGCCAGGATGCTGGGCTGTCCCTAATCTGGGCAGATAGGCAAAGACTATTACTAGGTGACCTTAGAAGAAGTTTCAGGTGCTGTGGAGACTCATGGAGCACAAAGGATGCTCCATGGAGTACACGGACACATGCAAAGAAAACAGCTACTGTAGTCTGAAATACGGAGAACAAATATAGAAGAAATGAGGCTTCATTTGGTCTGCTGCTTAGTGAGCTGTTTGGTTTTTATCATGTTTTCCTATTTTTAAAGAAGTGGGAAGGTAGTAGATGGCTAGTGCATACATAGCCCCACGAGACTATGAAGTCCTCATCTTGGTATGAAAGGATATGTTGCATCCCCAGAATTTGCTTTTGAGATAGAACATGTGGGACATATAAAATTAGTCTACAGAAAAGCATTTTTTCTTGATGTGCTGATATATTCAATAAATAATATTTTGGCCTCCATATAGAAATCTTAGTTTTCTTGAAGATTACTCTAAAAATAATGGGAAGTATGTCTCTTTGGTGGCTTCTGTGTGTGAAGACTGGGTTTCTTTCAAGGAGAAAAGGAGTGGTGTTAGACTTGCTTTCCTATAGGTTTTGTCCTTGTGTAGCTTTTACTGAGATAGGCAGAGAAAATGTGTACAGATACCTGGGAACTGCATAGGTTAAAGCATGCTAAAACAATTGCTAAAACAAAAACAGCAATACCAGAGCAGGGCTAGCTAGTCAGGAGAAAGCTTCAAGGCTTTAACTAGTTCCCTTTTATTTTCTAATGAATACCACCAATACTAAGTAGAGTCACTAGTTCCTGGTAGGACTTATGCCCATGACGAGTTTAAGTCTAAATAGACCATATTTTGCTACTTTTTTGTTTGATTGTGGCAAGAAGTCTTAGGGAAGCTAAGTTTCACCTTGTTTCTGCCATATAAATGAAAACTAACCAGTGAGACTTCTCTCACACCTAAAACAAGCAAAACAAAAACCCCCTCTCCTGAAAATGCAAAAGCAAGCACTGGAAATTTCTGCTCATCTGGAGAACATTTCAGAATATGATGAGCAAGAAAAGTAGGGGCAAAATATTTTGCAGCTGTAGCTACTGCAAGAACTGCCATACTCATTCCTGATTTTTTGCTGTCTGTCAAGCTACCATAAAAAGGCAATATTTTTATTACTGGCATCAGGAATATCTTCATCTTGAGACACATATGAACGAAAGCAAACCACATTTTCCGATAACTGCTTCCTATGTTATTTTAAGAATCTTCCTCTGCTGCTCTCAATTACAATTTTTTCATTTCAAGTCTTTGTTGAGCATTTTAGAGGCCAGTGCCAGGGGTTTAAGGCCATACTAGTCCATTTCCTTACAAACACCTCAGAGAAATCAGGAATGCCTTCACAGCTCATTGCCATAATACATTCAGTATAAATTCCTACTGCTGAGGAGTATGGTACAAATGATATAATGTATTAAATGTATATCAAGTACAGTTTCCACTGTTTTGAAGTGAGGAAACTAGAAGCCCAGGAAGATACCTAGGAAAGCACAATCTGGACTATTGAGGACTGAATCTCTTAAGCGCTGAGGTAGAAGGAGTGAGTAATTTTGTTAATAAATTTGAGGTTACTAATAGCTGGAGTCTGGCTTTAAAATAAGGCTGTTTTCCAGCAATTCATTAAGCATCTACACATTTGTAATGGTACTCTCTGAAACACAGGTTGGCAGCTGTTCTTCCTATCCCCAAATGGTTGGTTACCAGTACATCTTATTTAGGCTGAAAGCCCCTAAGGGACCATGTATGTTATTCCTCGCTTGTGCTTGGATAAGCTGTAGTTGTCAACATGGATGTTTAGATGAAACATTCAGACAGCAAAACTCTCTCCTCTATTGCTTGCTTTTGATGATCTGGATAAGGGGATTGAGTGCACCTTCAGCAAGTTTGCAGATGACAACAGACTGTGCGGGAGTGTCAATCTGCTCGAAGGCAGGAAGGCTCTGCAGAGAGATCTGGACACGATGGATCAATGGGCCGAGGTCAGCAAACTTGCTGAAGGTGCACTAGATCCCCTTGTCCAGATCATTGATAGAGATATTAAACAAGACTGGCCCCAAAATGGAGTCCTGGGGGACACTGCTGGTGACCAGCCACCAACTGGATTTAACTCTGTCCACCACAACTCTTTGGGCCTGGCCAGACAGACAGTTTTTAACCCAGCAAAGAGTACACCCATCCAAGCCATGAGCTGCCAACTTCTCCAGCAGAATGCTGTAGGAGATGGTGTTGAAGGTCTTACTGAAGTCCAGGTAGACAATGTCCACAGCCTTTCCCTCCTCCACTAGGCGGGTCACCTGGTCATAGAAGGAGATCAGGTTGGTTAAGCAGGACCTGCCTTTCCTAAACCCAAGCTGGCTTGTGAGCATGTTGATGATCTGATCTATAGCACTGTACAGACTCGATTATCCTGATATGCAGCAGTGGAAGATGGCTGAAGGGGAGGATTCCCCTGCCTGCCTGTCTTACTCCTGGGGCTGCTGGTCTGCCAGCCTTTACACCTTAGGGCTTAAGAAACCATGAGTTAATGATTTATTAACATTTATTTTAGTACAGGCCCCTTTGTTAAAAGTTCTGTTTGCTGACTGAGCAGCTTCTCTCTTAACTGTGCTGCTGGGAGTTAGTATTTTTATGGTAGAGACAAGCAGTAAACCTTTAGGAGTATTAAGACAAACTTGCTGAGTGAGACACAACTCAGGAAAACTAGAAATCTACAGTATACAAGGACATGTGTTTCTTCAGCTTGTGATCTACAGCAGGGAAAAGCAATCCTGGGGATGAAGAGTTTGTATTCAGATGGTATTCCAGCTGTCCACACAATGTGTTAACTAAATAAACCAGAGAGAAAAGACAGTCCTTGAGAACTATATGTGGACTAAGGACCTGAGCTCTTTCTCATGTCTCCATTGGCACAAAATTAGCCCAGAAAGACAGTTCTTGCGTCTTCTCTTGCTAGAGTAAATAATTCTGAGATCTTGGCTCCCACTCCTACACTGTTTCTGGTTATCAACCATTTTGATGGAAGCTAATGTGGACATATTCTCACTCTGCTCTGTTGTTTGTACAGATCTGTATTTATCAGGTGCAGAAAATAAACTCAGGGTAGCAATATTTGCTAGTGTTGTAATGTTAATTACCTTATGTACGTTATCTGCAAACTTCCCTTGTGGTCACTGAATGATACCTTTTTGCTAACAGAACACCCATCTATGGATGTGGTATATAAGCAAAACTCATCTTCTAATGTAAAAAAAAAATCTTCCCTGCAAAGAGCTTTCTAATGGAAAAAGCCTTCTTCCCAATGTAAACAATCGCCTCATAAAGTGATTTTGGCCATTCTTGCCACAAAGGTGAAATTTCTAAGTCTTGAAATGGTCTATAGGAGGTGAAGTTCTCTGCTGTGAGATAATTCAGGGCACTAACAGAGGTGTTTGTCTCCCTCCCTCCCTTCCTCCCTCCTTTGTTTCCTGAGTGGACCTTTCTGCAGTCATTTAGCTGTTTCATGTTATGCCAGAGATGAATGGTGTTATCATGAGCCTTTGATAATCAAGCAAGAGGGATGGCAGTTTGTATCACCTTATCTCTTTGCTCCTTTACTGACGCCTACACATTTTACCTGTCTTTCATGGTGTCTTATGGGCTGTCTCTATGTTGCATTAGATAAGACTTTATAAAAACACCAACTCAGGTTTTTTCCAGTCCCAGTAGAAAAAGAGTGAACAAAAACCTGAGTGACTTAAAGAAACTGTGATACAGTTGGAAGAAATACTTGTTAAAAATGTCACTAATAATCTAGTAGTCCTAGCAAAATTATAATTTTTAAGACTCCTGCTTTTTTATGGTTATGTCTGCTCCTTCAAAGTAATGAATAGTCTTTTCTCTACCTCATTCAAATTAAATAAGCTTTTATGCTTTCTGTCTCTCTTTGTCTTCACAGATGGGCTAGTCTGTCATACACTGTTCTGCTGATTATCTGCTCAGAGACAGTTTTTCTTTCAGAGGATAAGCAAAGGTTTATGAAATATGTGAACAGCTAGAGAAAGACATCTTGGCATAGTGAAAGCCAAGCGACTTTTAGATAGGTGAACAAAAATATTATCTTCTTGGTTGCTGTTATTTTATAAGTAGACTTTTGTTTAAAAATCAGTCTTTGGAGAAATGCTTGGTGTTGCTGTGCATCTTTGCTATGTGAGTGAGCTCTACAAGTACCGGTTACTTAAAGGATTTACAACTCTTCTACGAAATGAAGGATTTTACATGGGCGAAGAAGAGGCAGAGAGACTGTAGGAAAACAAATCAGTGATGGAATCACTAAAAGAACTGAGGGACCTGTCTCCTGCACTTCTTTGGGTTTTGTTTGTTTGGATTTTTTTTTCCCTTTATGGCAAAAATGGATGTTTTAAGTCCCTGCACTTCAGAAAATACCTGAGTGTCTCAGCTGTTCCTAAAAATGCTATTTCAGAACAAATGATGCAACCCAGTTCATAATCTCTTCTTTTTTTAAAATCTTGGGTATCTCAGCTCTGTTTCTAGTTAAGCAAATTGTCACGATTATGGTAGAACAATGTGTTCTCAGAGAAATACTGCAAAACTTATTTTAAAAAGCACCCACTTCGCCACAGCTATGATGAATTTTCTTCTTTCATGATTTGATCCAGGCAGTTCTCCCTGCATATCATGGCTTATGGAGGTAGGTAGTTTGCTGCTGCCCATGAAACATTCTGCAGGCCATCAGTGCTATCTGTCTACTGCTGTGATGACTTTTTGGATCTCCTCATCTTTATTTGCCCCCCAGAAAAAGATAAATTTACCAGTTCCCTTGATGACTTACTCTTATTCAGCACCTCCAATTTCAAAAATTAACTAAATATAATTTGTTTGATGGCAAGCCACAATATCTCTCCATCATTGAGGTCAGGTGAAGGCCCTGTAAATTCTAGGCACTGCCACTGGCTCAAGGGGGAAATTGCTGAGACTGTTATTCCTATTTACTGGCACTGAGGAGAGCAGTAATATACAGCAGCCTTGAAAATCATGGTGTGAAGCCCTGAGTCACTGAGGTCCATGGAAGTCCTGCATTCAGGCTAAGAATTTACCCACAGAGGCTACGTGGCCAAATAATTGCCTTTGCACCTCTGCCTTCAATTCATTCTCATTTGTGCGAAGATGTAGCTGTCTTACTGATGTTGGATCTGTTCGGGCATCATGCACAAAAATGGCAAAGCTGCAAACCCCTGACTTCAGCAGCAACTCCATGTGCCAAAGCTTGCAAGATACAGGGATATTTCTCCCACCAGAAAATGTTATTTTTGTGGTTGTAATTTGGCTTCTGGAGATACAGCAGATATCCAGATGCTGCTAAAAATATGTTCCTTCATTTTCTTCTGGCAGGTTGAAGTAGTAAAGAATATTTATAAGGTGTGTTTTTTCCTTTCCAGTTTAGATGTGCCACCCTTGAGTAAGAAGACGAGGCTTTTTACCCTGATGCTTAGTTTAGGATAATGTTGATCTCCTATCAGGTCTTGTACAGCTTGGTGAAATCTTTCCTAAAAATAGGAATTATCTGGGGATTACTTGCATCAAAGGGCTAATGGGTGGTTGAGAACTTGACATAAGAAATAAACTATAAATATGACATTTTTGTCACAGCCCCAGTGGTTTTTGGCAAAATTTTCTGTTGCTTAGTAGCTAGATAGTTTGCATCTGTCTTATCCCTGACATTTCAAAATTACTTGACAAAGCTACTTATTCTCCCTATAGGGCAAATGGGTTTCATTGACACAACTTAAACTTTTTATATTGGTGGAATATATAGATATCCATCTTCCTACTCAACTGCCAGTCCATGACTGCTAAGAAGAAAAGAATCCGTTCAGCTAAAACTTCTCAGTAAATTCAGCTCAGTCATGTTTGCAGATGACTGGTCACTAAATCACTGCAGGGTGATCATCCTAAAGACAGAAAGGGGTCTTTAAAGCACTCTTTCTCAGTGCTTTTGAAGGTACAGTGTCTTTCTGATTGATCTCTGAAAGCCTGAATAGTGCTTAGAATTTCTGGTTATTTTTTTTTTTCCTAACACTTCAGAGCTTCCTTTGGATCTTGTTATGACACGTAGTTTGACAAAACCTGATCTCTGATGGGCAGCTTCCACCAGAGATTACTGTGATTAAGAAATAACTTATAACTTTTTTTTTTTTTTTTTTTTTAGTTTTGGGATTTCTCAAACCTTTTCCTCTGAGCAACTTAAAGCACTTAGCTTTGCAGTAACTGTAATGCATTCCAAACTGAATGAGAATATAGAATTCAGGAAGTTTAATGTTTCTTTTGTTGAGACAGTTGCAAACAGAAAACAATTAGACTCCCGAGGGGCATGGTAATTTGTAGTTGTATTCATTTGTAAAACAGAAGCAAATGTCAAGTCTTATACACCATAAAACAATATAGGGCCTTCATAATGGGGAAAAAATAATAAACCTTGCAGCTTGCTAATAACAGAGTTTATGTGCTTAAATAAGGCAACAAGGATACTTTTGCATGCAGTGTAGGAATTTAATGAACTTGGACTATACTGATACAAAACACTTTATATACTTCTACTGTCACATTCTTAATATAATGTATTAACAATAGAGATGTGAAGTACTAATACTAATAACATGTTACACTGAACATCCCACTGTGCAGTACCGAGAAGGTGACATATAATTCACAGATGAATATATCGAAATTAGCAGATAAAAGAATGTATACTTGTTCAGGTGGTTCTGAGAACTACTTTCTCAAGGTGAGATTTCTGATACCTGTCATTTCTTCATCATACTATATGAAAAGATTTAGTTTGATGCTGGATACTTTGCTTTGTTGGAAGGGCTGCCTGGGTGTTGCAATAAGGTTTATTAAACATTCAACTTTGTTACTGCTGTGCAAGTTTATACTGCTCTCTATATCTCTAGTGTGACTTCTTAGAGTAGGAACCCTAGCAAAGAACTGCACAATCTGTATTTGAACCTCTGAAGAAAGGTCAGGGAGGAGATGACAATAGATTGTAGGAGAAAAGGAAATTTCCTAGCCCCTTACTTCATGTGCAAATCACTTGGTACTGAGGTATTGAAGGTACCTTTGAAGATGTGGATGCCTCATCTCAGATGACTTGTCCTGGATTTTCCTTGGTGCAGAGCACTGAAATATATGCTAACTTAGGAAATATTAAGAAACTGAACTTTGGCCCAAATTTTCAAGCAAGGCCCCTAATTCAGAGCAAGTGTTTGACAGGACTTTTTTTGAGCTATCTGTGCCAGCTTCTTGGAAGTGCCAGACCCAACACAGCTAAGCGGGAGCAATGGAGGAGACATGGATGCTCTTTTGATAACCACTGTCGCTATATGGTCACTTAAAGTGAGGTGTAATGTATGTTTGAAAGTGAGGACAAAATACTTATCTAAGTGTAGACAGACTGACTCTAAGTACCTACATTTATTTTTTTCCCTTGAATTTTTGAGATCTGCATCCCAGCCATCTTATTCTCTAGCAGCTGATGTTTAGGTTATCCAAAAGCAGAAAACTGTTTGCACACTGAATTTTCAGACTGAAATACTATCACAGTTGCTTTCAGTGGAAAAATTGCCACTGACTTCTGTGTGGGCAGAAATGGGCCTCGTATATTAATTCTGCCTTCATCCAAGTGCATTACTGCATCCCTGCTCTGCCATCTTAGGTAACAATTTGTTCCAGCTTTAAATGACCATAGAGAAGCTTTTCCCAGCAAATTTAAACATTGACATAGGCTTGGAATTTTAATTCTATGACTTTCCATTACTTCAGCCATACTATTATATACAGCATATTATGGGTACAGAATAAAATGTAACCTACCTAGTGTTGGGTCATACTCCCAGATGAAGCGTTTGGTCAGGAAGCGTACGACAAGAGCTGGAGGAACAAAAATATTCCAGGTGAGATGTACAAGGCATCAGCTCATCTGATTTATAAAGCTTTCCAAGCAACCTCTTCTGTGTGAATGGGCAGGTTCCCTGAACTGTGAGCAGAATTCGGTGTTGCTTATTGTGGCAGTGGAGAACTTTTCAGTGTTTGTGGCCCACTTTACACTTTTGGATGAAGAAAGCAAAATTAAAAACCAAACCAAACCTATTCTTTACAGCATTAATCATTTATCCATGTAACAATGCAGGACAAAGAATACCAGGAGGTTATCAATGGTAGTCTCTAACTTCTTCCCACTTTTTTTGTTTTTGTCACAATAGCTTCTACCATGACAAAGCCAAAACAAACCCATTTATAGTGCTATGAACAGGTGACCTTTGCCCCCTGTTTTGGATGCTTAACCAGTGGGAAAATGATGGCAGATTTTGAACCAGGATGCTTTGAAACTTCAAAACTATGGGTATTCAAAATAATGTCATTCTTGAAAACTTCCCCTTCAGAATTTAAAGGTTGTAAGGTAAACATATAATTGGCTAAATAGCTTCCTTCTGTGTTTTGTTATGCCTTCCTTGCAACAACTGATCTTCCACATTTTGCCTACTTATCACTTGAAGCAATTGGCTTATAATATTTTAAACCAAAGGTTAACAAATGCTATGAATGAATTTACAGAAATGCAAATAAAGTTTTAGAATTTGGAGCACTAGATAACTAGTTCTCAGTTTCAGTTTATAGGCTAAAACTTGTTACTTATGTTCTCATAATTAATTTTTTCTATCCTTCCACTCCCTTTAAAAACAACCTATATAGTCTTTTTCAGGACATTGATTATATTCTAACTTAAAAATAAGCACTGCCTTGAATTTCTAGTGGTGTAAATGAAGCAATCACCACTGCTAACTATTCAAAATCCTTTCTGCATTTCAAAAATGGAGCTAGAGATAAGGCTGCACTAGCTGTGATTGCAGTGAATTCAGCTATAGGAAAAGCTTTCCTTGTCATCAGTCCTAACAGATTGTTCTGTTGGTTTTCCATTTGCAGATGGACTGTAAAAATGACAGCTAAACCCAGTTCTGATCCTTTTCAAAATTAAAGCCACCAGGATACCCACATCCCAGATTTCTGTGTCCAATAGCAGAACTAGGCAACAGTCTGAAGAATAAATATAGCTAATGAAGTTTTGCTTAATTGGAACCTATTTTTTTTAATAAAATCAGAACATTAGTTTTCAGGAACATTTAACTATGCCTCACACTTGGAGGGGTAACAAGAAACTGATCCTAAGGAAATGAGATCACCACACAAGAAGCAATATTAAATTGGTGCTATTTTAAGTTTCTGTTTTCCTTAGGAAATCCTACTTTTAAATTTATTTTATTTTTTTTAGCCTTTGCAGAAACTCTCTCCTTGGTCCTCTGAGGGAATGTGGCAGTTCTTAGCCAAAGTAACTTTTCAAGTCATAGCCCTAACATGGATGTCATTATACTACAAGAAAATCTCTGTGTAGCTTATTTTCCATTCATGATGATGGCTGCACCAGGACTTTTCCCCTACATTTAATCTCAGCTGGAATAGTTTAAAAATCTTGATGTTTCAAAAGTTTGGTCATGACACTTCTCTAACTTCGAGTAATAGATTCTCTAATGCTAGTAAAATACACAAAATGGGTTTTTGTTGTTGGTTTGGAAGTGGGTTTTTTTGTTTGTTTGGTTGGTTTTTTTTGGTTGTTGTTGTTGGATGAAATGGTACAGGCATTTAATGCTTCAGAAGTGAAGAGTTAGAGATCACACATGTGCCCTCTGGTGAAGAGGGGGGAAAAAACAGGCTGGCTGTATTTGTATTCAGTAGGGAGGCCTGTATGCAGAAATAACCAATAATCACATATGCCGGAAGGGACTGAAGAAAAGAAAGGAGGGGCGGGAGGCAACTGCCATGCATAGGGCTGGATGGCAACCAGTCTCCCTGGCTGGCAAGTCTCAGCAGGACGTATAGCAATCCCAGTGAGCTGCTCGCTTGGTACCACCAATAATAAAGTACTTGCATGAGGCTTTACGTGGGTCCAGTGAAGGGAAAGAAAAAATGCTATCTCACACAACCCCAGCTGAATGGGGAAGTGTCAGCTTCAGAGCCATGAACTCAGTGCCAGTTTCGGAGGCATGCACAGCTGGCGCTGTGCAGAGCTGCTGTTCCTGCAAGGCTGTCTCTGCTCAGTCTCCCTGCTTCTGGCCTGGCCAGTTCTCTTACTGTCCTTCATTGCAATGGTCACAGCCCATCCTATGGGGCTTTTCACTTCCGCACATTTCTGCAAGACTGAAGGTCAGCAGCTGCATTTCACAGATGGGGAATGCTAGATGCTCTTGATCCAGTGTCTACCCTGTTTATAACTATTGCAAACTGTGTTGGACAGGAAATGTCCTCACTTTTGCCTCATTAGGAGCACTTAGCAGATGGGCCCCTGACATCCAGTTGAGTATTAAAACAAAGTATGTGACTTTACTGTCTGATTTGACTGAAAATTGTCAATGAGAGGAGAGATAGGAAGAGCATCCAAGTGCTTGGGCTGTCAGGCTGGCTCGTGCTGTCTTGCCCTAGCAACGGTCCCACTAGAGCCAGGGTATTACTGTGGAGCCATTTTGTTTACGTTGAGCTCACTTACTGCCAGATTGCATCACTTTTTAGTTAAATAACTTCTGCCAGAGAAGAATCAGAAGTGACGATGTTAGGAATTCACTACACTTTGAGCTGTAGTGCTCAGATTTCTGCTGTTGCCATAAATGACGCTTTAGGCAAAGCAATAAAACTTCCTCATGTCCTTATCAGTGCTGCATAGAGTTGAGATGGGCAGTTCTTCCTTCTCACCTTTGCAAAGGCATATGCACCCTTTTTTGACTTGTCAGCCTTATTTAGACATGCTTAACTGTAATCCTAATAATGAGCCAAAAATAACCCAACACAGGAAAAAAAAAAAAAATCAAATGCTGGGTTTTGCTTCAAAATAACACTGAGGTTGAGAATGTCTGAAAGGGATTATTTTTCTGATTAAATGAGGTGACTAATTCTGATGTTGGTAGTAAAATGACCATTTCCAGTGTTTATCCTCAAATAAGATGAAATGCAGTTTTGAAGCAGGCAAGATTCAGATCAATGCGATACCTAATAGGAGTGAAGTTTGTGGTCCTCCACTGAGCCTAGTCCAGACTCTTCCCTGAACACTTACTGCTTGTGAAATACAAGAACTTGCAGGCTGAGAAAGAAAGAATCTCCAACAAACAGCAATTTGGATTCCCACTGTGTTTTTTTGGAGACATGATCATTACCTAAGGGAACTGATGTAATGTCCCAGCAAAGGAAGAATAGATTCATGTCTCTTTCTGCCTTTTCCTACACCCTCACTTCCAAGTCTGCTGTTTTGTACAGAGTTTAAATTAGGGTGAAACTTGGCTCAGGACTTTCACTCACTCATGTTTAAATCTTCTGCATTAGAAGTTATTCTTGGAGATGAAACATGACTATCTGTCAAATACATTTGCAGTGTAACTCCAATGAAGACAATAAGTTATATCAGGAATTAACTTGACATATAAACTCAGATTATCAACCACATAATTAATCAATTTCTTCAGGACTTGTGTGGCTGAGTCCCTTACTCAGCTTTAAAATCTCTATCTATATCTTTGGAACTTTTTTCCTTTTTTTTTTTTTTTTGGTAGTGTTTTACATCTTGCTTTAGATCTTTGTTTGGGTTTAGTAACATATAAATGCTCTGGCTAAATTTGCAAACTGCCTGAATACATCTCTTCATTAATTCATTATTGTTCCAGCTAATATAAGCTCAGCTTTTGGGGGAAGAATGGAAGCAGGGTTTGAAAAACATCCCTGTTCCCCAAAAGCTACAGAGTTCAAAGTTATTCTAAGAAAAATAACAGTCCTCTGCAGTGAAATAGCTGTATGATGACTCTTTTAAGCCATGAGAATTTTCAGCTATAAAAATGGTCTGAAAGTAGTCCCATTATTTAACTTATCAACAAGTCCATTCCTGGTGCCATGATGATGTGTCATCAGTAAACCATACTTGGCAAGAGACACTAGAGTGGTTAAAACCAGAGGTTATAACGATCAAAAGGCACTTGCACAAACCAAGTATTTATTTATTTTTTTTAAAAACTTATATTTTTGTTAGAGAGTTCATACCCCATTGACCCTCTCAGAGGCCCCTGGTGTATTGGAATTTCAGTCCCTCCTGGAGCACGTGGCGAGCTCCAGTCTGCAGGATGGTGGTGCCACAGGATTCTGGCATGCAATGTGCTGTCTCCTTAAACAGCTCTGTGTCCAGCTTTGGGAACTAATGGCTTGATTTAAAGACATTACCATGAAAATTTAATTTGCTTCTCAAAGTGCAGGTGTTTTGGGGAGGGGTGAGGTGAAAGAATGAACTTATAATGCAGAGTCCTTTTTTGATCCTGATACATCACTGATGTAAACATGCAGTCACTACTTCTGGGTCTGCATCTGTGGGTCTGGGTTTGACTCAGTTTTGACAGTTTCTCTGGTGATTCAGTGATGTGGGGATATGTGCAGTGAGTGAGATGTCAACGGGAAGATTTGTCTGTCTTCCCTCCTCTCTTGTTGTGTCCACTGTGGTCACTATAGATGTTGAGATCTCCCGCGCTTGTAGTAAGCTAGAAAGTAAATTTAACAGAGCAAAGCAAGATCATTAGGGGGAAAAGAAAGGAAGAACTGTATCAAATAGAAAAAATTGGTCTGTTTTATATGACCTTGCTGTCAAACTGCATATTTATGCCTATTTTAATTATTGTCTTGAGCAGTGAACTGTTTAAAGAAATCTCTGTGTATGCTTCCATGTTTGGGTTTTTTTTCTGTAATAGCACAGTTCTCCATATATATAAAGAGTATATATGCTCTTTATATATAAAAAACAATTAAATATTTCAAAAGTGTATATACTTCTAA